>VWZZ01007093.1:85500-99281 GCA_013399095.1 Psophia crepitans | reverse complement strand
CCCGCGGTGGCCAAAGCAGCGGAGGGAGCCCCGGGACTGGTGCCGGTGCCTCGGCCGTGCCGAGCCGTGCCAAGCCGGGCCGCCAGCTGTGCTTCCCCCGGCCTCCCCCCTCCTGGGCTACCTGCAAATGAAATTAGCCGCTTTGGCGGGCCCCCGGCGCCCTCCCGCCTGCCTTGTTGCCCATATGCTCCACTGCACGAAGGAGTGTCCCGCAGGGCTCCCCTGATCGCATTGTCCACAGCTGAAGCAGAGGCTCCGGCCAGATAGGGTTACGGGGAGCGGGGGGAGCCCATATGCTCAGCACACACCGGCGGGGCTGCCGGGGGTCACCTGCGCCTCCAGCCAGGACCCGCACTGCTCCAGCAGGCCGCCTCCAGCCCCTTCTGCAGCACCTCTCCGAACCTGAGTGTCCACCCTAATTCTCAGCTCCATGCCCCGCTTATCCCCGGTCCTCCAAATTTAACCTTGCTTTCCATGCAAGATGGGCAGACCCCTCCCTTTACACCCTTCCTGCTTGCTTAGTCTGTCTAAGGTCTATCGTGACTTATTGCAACAGAAGGAGGGAGCCCCCATTCACATAACCCGGTCCACACGCCTCCCTGCAATCGCCCCACTCACACCTTCACCCCTTCCCTTTTTCTTTCCACAACCTCCTTCCCCCTTTCCCCTTCTCTTTTGCTCCTTCCCCATTTCCCCTTTGCCCCCTTCCCCTCCTCACCTACCCTCCCAGACGTAGCACAGAAAGCGGTGAGAGGGGCAACATTTTAGGCAGAAATGGCAGTGTTTGAGGGAATCCCGGGGTAAGGCAAAGGGTGGCCATGTCAGGGCACCCAGGCAGTTCTTCCATAGTTACCTTCCAATGTCCTTGTCTCATTTCAAGAGGGAACTTCCTCAGCCTCTGCCTGGAAAAATTGAAGTTAAGTAGTCCAATATTTGCCGCAACCCCCTAGCTGAGGCATTCTGCTCTGTCTAGGCCCACGGCTCCTGTGAGGCACGTGTCCTTCTGTAGGGAGGTACCAGGGCACCAGCTCTCTTTGCTGCTGATTTAGTACTTTGGGATAGGGTCTGTCCAAGCCCTGCGCGGGGCTGCAGGCTCCCTTCCTTTCTGTTTGAATGAATGTTTGCAGTGAGCATCCAAATCCCCCTCAACAGCTTTTCAAATATCAGTCTTTCACACAAAGACTTGATGGTTTTTTATCTACAAACCTCTCCTAACAGTACGAACTAGGGCCTGCTAGGAGCAGGGCCCACTGGCAGGAGGAGGTACACAAGCACAGGTTACACCCGTGTAGTTATATGTACAAGTTAGACACAAAAAATCCAATTTTTTCCCCTTGAAATCCTCATCATGCTCATATTCTGGGGCCAAACTCCCCCTGGCCATCAGTCTGACCTCCCCATGCCAGAGACGTGACACATGATAGCTGGGGTATTGTCACAGAGACATGTGGCACAGCCCTGGGATGCCATTTCCCTTGTTTTTACACAGGGCTTGTTTTTTACACTTCCATAGGTGAAAGAATGATGTCCCAGGCTGTCCCCTGACAGCCTGCAAACTGAGCCACCCCCCAGAGAACGGCCCACAGGACACCGGTGTGACAGCAGCCAGACAGACTCTGATGATGCCACCAGGCCAGCAGGTCTTGCTTGGTGTTAGATGACGATGCTTGCAACACAGCTCTGATTTACCTCTGTCAGAGTGGTGTTTTCACATCCGTGTGGGATGGGCACGTCCGGGCCCATGACTCGATGTTACCGAGTATTTCTGAGTGCTCAGGCATTTTTGAATGCGCAGCTGAGGGACAGATTTTCAGAAGATTTACCAGCATCTTTGCAAAAGCTCAGCACCCATAAAACCCAGCCCCGTGCTTCTGAAAACCTGGTTGCCCACAGAGGGGTTGGGATGGGAAGGGAGGTTTGCCAAAAGCCTGGCTCCAGCCACAAGAGCTGTCCCTTTCCAAACTCCGGCCCAGGTGGGTGCAGGTTAAAAATGAGCCTTGGGCACACTGCAGTCTGCCAGCCCGCTGGGGGTCACAGGGACAGTGAAACTGAGTTTTCCACTGCAGGCATTTAATAATATTTAAATATTTCCACTAAAAATTGTTAAGGGAAGATAGTAATTATAATGATGGCTACGGGGCTGGGAGACTGTACAGGCTCCACCTCTGCAAAAGGGCACAAAGTACTCGCTGGTTCAGCCTTTGAAAGTCCAAACACGCTCCCGTCTCCTTGGATGGTGCTTCTGAAGGCAAGAGGGACTTCACATTGCTTTCAGTGGCAACACAGCTGGACCCGAAAGTTTTTTGCAGGTTCCCAGTCCATCCACTTGAGAACAAGAATGCAGGAGGTGAATGTGCCGCCTGCTCACCACACACATGGCCTGAATAGCCCTGGGGGTGCTCAAACCTCTCAGGAGTTACAAACGGCACAGGGTCGAGATCCTCCAAAAGCGCAGTGCTTACCCCAAGGCTTTTACCCTAAAAGATGGATGTAAATGCAAAAGAGTGTTTCCCTTTTTCATTCATCCCCATTCTTGGGATTAGCTTTAGAAGTTTTGTTCTGCCATTTATCTTCACTTGTTGGAGATGTCTTGACAAACTCCTGAGAATTAATTTCCCATCAGCTTTTTGCCTCCTCTTCTTGAACTGGCAGGTCAGATCTCACCATATGCATTAGAAGAGGTTATCTGGATGGGCCACCCTGCTCCATTGTCCCTTCTTATGCCTGTCCCTGTCCCAGCAGGAAACCAGTGTCATGCACATGGAGAGAGCACTGAGGGAATCAGACTCCTCTTCCGAGCAGCCCTCCACTCCCTGCCTGTCATCAATCATTGCATCCTGCTGCCAAAACCAATACAATTGGACCAGGCCCAATACACGGAGTGTTTCCTGCGAGTCAGAAGTGTGCCTTTTAGTTTAATATATTCCCAATGTTGATCCTATTAGCAGGAAAAATCAATCAATCACTGTCAGCAAACATCACCAGCCTACAGATTGATCATGGTGTCAGGATTGTTGGAGGATTCTGCAGATGCAGAAGGCATTTGTTAAATGCTATTTTCAGAAAGACATATACATATATGTATAAGACGCACATTTATACCTCATTTATACATGTCTTTGTCTGCTTAAAAAAAAGGGAAAAACACACAGTTTCTTTTTTCTTTTTTCTTTTTTTTTACAAAAGCAGTCACGGCGCTAGTCACTTTTATAAGAAAAATCCTTTTGACTAGGAAATCAGCAGAGTTTTGGAAGAGGGGGAGCTTGTTTTGCTCCTCCTGAGGGAGGCAAACAGGGTTTGGCTTGCTGTGCCTGAAGGAAAGGAGCTCGGAGATGTATGTACCATAGGGCTGGGAAGGCTACAGACTCTTTCCAAACAGCAGTGCCGAGGCAGCAAAAGTCATCTGCGTGCTCTGCGGGCAAAATAAGCCACCGAGGTGCGAATTCAGCCATCCCACTCCAGTGCTCAGCCTTCGTTTGGGGCTGTGCTGAGTAGCACACCAAGTTTCTCTCCCCATACCCTCCGCTCCTTTTCCCCAGCAGAAATAATTCAACTCTTTAATGCTTCTCAAGTGACATAGAAAGGAGATTTCTTAAGCCACGGGCAGTGAAGGGAGTCGAGTGCACCGGAACTGCAGGAACCCATTCCTCATTCCAAACCCATTCCCCATCCCAAACCTGGGAATGCCCGGTGACCCCAAGAGCCAGGCAGAAGCTAGCAATTTCCCTTACCAGCCCCAGATTCTCAGCGACAGCGGAAAGTGGGCGAGCTCCCGGCTCTCTGCAGCACTGCACTGAGAGCGGCAGGGTGCACCCAGCACAAAAGGCACAAAAAGAGGGGGGTGAGGGAGCCTTGCATGGGGATAGGAGAAATCTTTTTCCTAGTCAGAACTCCAGCCATGGTGGGCAAAAAATGTTGGGGGGGGGCGGTGTGGAACGAGCTGCGGTGAGGAAAAAAAAATAACTGAAGGGCTATTGAGGTATGAGACTTGGAACAAGTGGCTGCATAACTGCTCCCTTCCCCTGTGCTCACCCTGATACGTTTTTGGGACTGGTTTTACCACAGGGGCTGTGGGGCAGAGGTGCTGTGAGAAGGGATTTAACTCCTGGGGACCCTCCCTGTCCTCTCCTCACTTCCCAGGATGGCCAGTTCAAGCCACCTGAAGTTGAGTTTGCAGGAGCCTTAAGCAGGCGTCTTCTGAAAGAGAGCCCCTGTTTAAGTGCCTGAAGATGGCTTGGGGAATCGCCTGTCTCCTATAAAATGTCCCAGGTATACTACAGGGCAAAGTGCACTGAAGGGACAGCCTTGTGTGACCTGGGGATCACACAGTGGGCAGCTCCAACCTTGGTAGGACATCCCTGCAGCAGCAGCCCCCCCGACTTGCTCATCTTTTTCAGGAAGGGTTTAACCAGAGCCAGTTTAAAGAGTGGAAGAAGTCCCCCAGGGATGGACTCTTTTTTTTTTTTTTTTCCTGGCTCTTGGTTATGCTCAAGGTAGAGGTAGAAGTGATGGGCTTTCCCTAAGCATGTCTGTCACACATCACCGGCATGGGGGGAACGGCTTAGTGCTGCTTAACCAAGGCCTGGGGGAAGTCTGTGGGAATCCCCCAAATCGGACAGCCCTCCCCACCTGAAGACTTTGCTCATGCAAGTGCTGTGCATTTTAATTATTCCCACATAGAAAAAAGTTCCAAAATGCCTTAGTGAGAGTGGAGCGCTCTGGTGGGAAGAGGAATGGGCTCCATGCCTCAGGCAGCTTTTACAATGCTTGAAGTGGTTTATAGCAATAGTGTGAGGGGGGGGGTGGGGAGAGGAAGCATCACCCATCTGGGATGCTCACAGGAAAAGCTGTACCCAGATCAGGACTTAACACTGGGTGCTACTCAAGCACTATCCTGCCATACAGACCTTGGCATCCAGCATCCCCAACCCAGAAATGGGAGGCAACCCCTGAAGCCATCCAGCTTCAGGGTGAGTGCCTCTTGCCTGCAAACGTGCAAAAAGCTAGTGAAGAGGAGCAGAGATGGGAGAAAAGGAGGCACAAATCCACAGAACGCGTGTTGGGCAGAAGGGAGAAGCCCCTCCTGAGGTGGGGCTCTGAAGAACGGGATTTGCTTGAGAGAACACAATAAACACACGATTAAGATTTCATTTCTTCTTTCAGGTCTATTGGGGAAAAATCCTCAGTAGCTGCATTAACAAACCTGTCCCTAATCCTAAACCATACAAACCCATCCTTCTGGGAAAAAATAAAGAAAAAAAGATATATTAGCAGAAATCCACCCAGTCTTACAGAGTCTGTTAGTAAATGAACTTTTAATGTATTGAAAACATATTCATTATAATGTATAAAGAGGCAATTTTCATTTTGTTTGTGTTCTTAAGAGTGTGACAGCGTCTTGTTTGCGACTGCCCCTGGGTATAAGCTATCATTGTGTAACTTAATTAGATATTCTACATGCTAGTGTGAGGGACATATGTCTATTCACTGTAACAAACATCAAGAGTCTGCCACACGCTTTCATGTTTCTGCTACGTTGAAATAAAGGCAGAGCAAGTGCAAGCTCTCCCAAGGACCTGTGGCCCCAAACAGCTTGAACACAACCCGCCGGCATTCACCGATTGGTTACAGTTTATTAACAGCCCATAAACTTCTCATCTGCTCCTGGGCACTCGTTAGGGTTGTCACCTGCAACTGCCAAGAGCGGCACAATCGCTTTGCAGATGTGAATCGGGGTTTTTCACGCACTGCCTTCGCTCGCTTTCTCCTTCCCCGCTCCAGCGACACTTTAATTTGTACGAGGCGTGGAGTTGGTTGAAGGTGACCTAAAATGAACCAGGAAAAGCCCGCTGGCGGAAGCTTGGGCGAGCAAGAGCTGCAGAGCGGCTACTGCGCTGCCTCGTCCTTTTGGCTCATGAACTCTCGCTGAGACACCGGTGTGCTCCCAATCCCGGCCCGAGGACCACTGGCAAGCTGGCGTTGCCTGTTACATGTGCTCAGCCCTCACCTCTTACCTACATTTTCATTCATCAGAAAAGCTAAAGCTTAATTTTGGCAAAATTAAGGAATTTAAGAAGATGACCATGTCTGAGAATGAGTCAGATCAGCTAGTCCAGGATCTCTGACCAGAGGCAGCGACAGAGGTTTAGAGACAGGGTATGAGGACAGAGCCTGGAGAGAACAGTATTTCCCCATATACTCCATATGCCGTCCGAGCACCTGGGCATCTGCAGATACTGTTAAACACTTCAGGAAAAACAGTCTTTGCCTTCACTGTGTAGTCCACATAGACAGCGCAACCACACCAAAACACCCAGGTGGCACATCCAACCTGGCTACAAGCCTGCAAAAATCCAGCCCTACATTCCCCTTCAAGCATCTCAGAAGTTTCATTTTCTGTGGCACTGTGTGTTGGGTGCTTCATCGGAGCACAGATCAGGCCAAGCCTTTCTGACCATGCCTCCGCATCGGACCGGAACAATACCTCTCCAGCTGGGAGGGACATCAGCCTCCCATCACGCCAGGTAGCTGAGCACGGGTGCCTGGCTGGGGCAATTGGGTGGGATAATTGGTGGGAATTAATGACGTACTCACCTGCAGCACAGAGTCATAGTCCGGATACAGCAGCTTAGAGTAGGTAGAAACAAACCCAAGGAGTGCATTTTTCTCAGCAGTTTCTCAGTGCTGTTGCAGTGCAGCCTGTTAGCCCAGCATCTGGCTGCCCTCTGCTTGCATAGAGGGAGAGGGCTCCCCACGGCAGCTGGGCGTCTCTGCCCACCCCACGGTCACAGCCAAGCCACGCGAGAGCTGCCACGGGCCGACTAAGGGAGAATTTCCAGCCTGGCTGCCAGCAGCAGCTTGCATTTTTGTCATCCCAGCAGTGCTGGGCAATGAAAGAGGGAGAAAACCCTGCCAGCAGTGACCATCCTGGCAATACCATGTTTGCGTCCTGGTTTCAGCTGAAAGGTGGATGTTGTTCAGCCAAGTTAATTTCTAGTTTTGTTGTTAAATAATACTTCTGCATTATGTTGAAGAGGAGAAAAGCTACAGCGCTTCAAATGCCTTTTGTGAAGCATAGATCTACACACGCACACTCGTGATCTTTCCAAAGCAGAGGGTGCAGCAATCCCAAACTCCAGAGGAGCTCTCTTAAGGCCCCAGGTGTGGACCCAGATTTCACAGAAACCGTGGACACTTCTGCACTGGGATGAGCACCGCCCGGGCACCTGGAGGCCTGGGTGGGTTTTGTCACCCAGACTTCCCTCCTAGTGCTCCCTCTTTTGCCTCTGCTCAGTGGCATGGCCAGAAGGATGATGGCAAGGAACTACCTGGTGTCCTCAGGCCAGCCAAAAGCTTTTCTCATTTTCCTCCAGCAAAAATTTTCAGTAGTGACTTTGAAGGTGGGATGCTGTTTGAGGCCGTGGCAAAGGCAGGGTCCAGCCAACGTCCCAGCTTCAAGGTGAAAATTAGCCCTTACTCGCCTTGCCTGCCTCTGCTCTCTGCGCACGGTCGTGGGACACGTGAGCTGAAGAAGACACTGTGGATCAGGTAGCTCTGGGAAGTTGAGCACGCAAGGAGCCAAGCGAAGGTTTTGACGCTGATAATTTGAATGCCATTTTAATACTTTTAAACTAGGAGTAGCTGAAGAGGCTAGATGAGAAACAGCGCAAGCAAAGAGCTGCTCTCGGGTGCCGCGGGTGTCAGTGCGCGAAGGCAGTGGAGGAAAAGTTAGAAGCTTTTTATTTGTATTTTTTGTTCCCTGCTTACATGCGCACACACGCGCATCCAGAACGCCTAATACTCCAGACACCTCTATCGAGAGGCCAAAACATGCTTCTTCCAGGTTTGCTCTTCAAGGAAACAAAACTGTTCTGTTTATCCGCACAAAGGCTCGTGTAAGGCGGGCCAGACTGCGAGCTAATCCCCACCGCCTCCCGTCCCGGGACCGTCCGGCCCGCCCTTGGCTGAACATCCCCCCCAGAGCAACAGGGAGGGAATTCATCTTTATGGGAACGGTCTCAGCCTGACATGAGCAGGGCCGCTAATTACGGGCCCCGCACTGCTCTGTATGCAGGGGGAGGTTTCGGCGGTGTGCCCTGCCATGCCGTCCCGGCTATTGTTCGCCGTTCACGTCAACCATCTGGAAAAAAGCGAGCTGTGAGAGCACCCCGCTTGCTTCAGCGAGCTCCCACGCACTTCCTGCGAGAGGGGATCCATCAGCGGCCAAGGAGAAGGCCGTGGCCACGCAGCCGCTTGCGCACACGAGGAGGACGGAGACGGCTCTTTCACACCATGACACCGTGTCTGCCCCGGGCGACTCCCGCCCCGGCATTAGCATACAACATCTGTCACGGCTGAGCCCCGGCGCTGTACGGCAGAGGGCTCAGCGCTGTCCGGTGATGCTGTCGGTGCACACACACACACACACACGTCAGTGGCTCTCCGTAGCTCTCGCACTGCTGCACAGGCACAGCCAGCACCCGGGGAGCAGCCAAAGTGGGTGCTGCGCTTCCTGATGATGCCGCTGTGCCCTCTGTCCCATGCCAGGGGTGTGCATGCCCCCTCTCCCTGCACCTAGACACTCGTTAAACACCCCACCCAAGACATAAATTTATTTTTAAAATTCAGAGTAATTTTTGTCTCATTTTTTGAGATGATTATTTGAACACACTTGTGAGTGAGATCTGCTCTGCATAGCTTTTGTAGCAAAGAAATGTCAGGCTTGCTGGTTGTATTCATGCCTCCACTTGCTTTCTTCAAAGTTTTTTGGTGGTACGTGTTTGGTGAAGGCAGGTTTGTCCAGGCCAGGACAGACAAGCAACCTTTCCATCACACCAGCATCTCTCATATCCAAAGGTACCCTGGCCTTGCTATGAGGACTGTGCATGTCTGTTGGCCTTAACAGGTTGGCTAACGGGAAGAGAGGGAGGGAAATTATAAAAAGGAAACTACTACAGTGTCACTTGCAGCAATGCGAGGCTGGTCCCACTGTTTGGTGTGCTAACTTTTCCTGTTCTGCCAAATCTTCCTGTCCAAACAGACATGGGAGTCATGCTACTGACTGTTTTCCGAGGCGAAGGCTGTGGTACCTGCCTTGCTTCTCCACATGAATGCTTCAGTGAGATTCTCAAAGAGCTCTTCTTCCCCACACCACCGAATGACCACGTATGGGACAGATGTATAGGAGAATTTGGGCATCATTCCACTCAGTGCGCAAAACCTAAGAAACTTAGGTAGCTAAATCCTATTTAACAAAGTGCCTGGAAGACCTAAGGTGCCTTGCAGGCACTGTCTCTACCAGAACACTCACACAAAATCAGTTAGAGCTGCATCATGCAGCACCATTGTTACCGCATACCAATCTGCCACGTGAATTCCTTGCACCGCACCGACTTCCCGTTGGAGATCTTTAGGTCCCACACGCCACGCACTGTGGCCGCCTAAGTCACTTAGACCTCTGACCCCTCCGCAGCGCCACAGATCTGGGCCCAAAGCCCCCTGTTCAAGCATCCTCCTCCTGCACGTGTTTCCCTCTGCAAATCCTGAAAGAAAAACCACAGCCAAGACCTACTGCTGAAAAGATTGTTTTGCCTGGAGTGACAGGAATCCCAGCATGGCCAGCAGTGCAGCACAGGGTAGGACCACAAGCTGTGCAGCACAGAAAGTGGGGTTTCTTCCCCAGGCATCCAGTCCACACTGGGTTGAAGCTGGGGTGGTGGTGGTCAGTCCTTGTGCTCACTGGCGGTGAAGGTCCGGCCCGTGGCTTCTCCCAAGTTTAAGCAAACCCAAATTTTGCTGAGGCAAGAAGAAGGATCAGCTCTGTCCCAGGAAGAGAGCAGGAGTGGGATGTGGGGCTGGAAGCTGGAGCAGCAGTGGGAAGACAGGATGCAGTGAGAGGACTCTCAGAATCATCCCACAGGGCCAGAGGTGGTTATATCACATTGTTCAAACTTACTAGCTTGCTGCCAAAAACAGACAAAGAAGATGGTTTTACCTTAATTTAGGAGTGGTCAGGCACTTACTCCTTACCACATGCAACTTCTGTTTCAGTGTTTCAGTTTAGCAGGTTCTTCTGTGCTTTGCTGAATCCACAGGACAGGCTGGGATTTTCAAAGGTGCCTAAGGGAGCCCAACAGCCAGCCTCTATTTAATTGCAGCGGGATCCGAGTGCCTAATTCTCTCCAGGTTACTCTGAAAATGCGTGCAGTGGCCTTGTGCACCAGCCAGCAGGCTACGCAAACATGAAGAGTCAACATCTTACACTTGCATCCTCTGGTCTCAGGACCGAACCCCAGGGCCCGCCATTCCCTTTTGGCATCTGGGATGGCCCCGTTTCCTTTCCCTGCAGACAGGGGGATTTTGCTTCCTATGTACAGCAAGAGGACATGGAAATCGCCTGCGCCACAGGGGGGTTGTGCCAGCAGAAAGCAGACCAGGTGAAGGGGGGAACAGTACCCCTCTGTGCTCTCCATAAAGGGGGAGAGCGGCTTTGTCTCCCAGCGCCTCCTGTTTTCGCAGGTGCTCTAGGAACTTGGCTGCAGGATGCCAGCCCGCCACATCTATTACCTTTTGGATGCCTATAATTAATCATTCATCCCTTTCTGGGCAGGGAGAATGGGAGCTTCGCCCGGCGCGGCCCTGGCCCTGGCTGCCTCCCTGCCAGCCCATTCGGCCGGTTTGTTCCCTTTCAGCCCCGCTCTTCCTGCCGCTTTCTGCCCCCTCAATGGGGAAGGAGCGAAACCGGATGGCTGGCTTCAGCGCTGGGGAAATGACTTCAGAGCCACCTTTGTTTCTCCCTTCGTTTCTTTGCCCGCACTTGGCCGTGTGTCACTATGAAAGGGCTTGTTTGAAGCCGTCTGGGACATCCAATAAGCGGCGCGGCTTCGGCCAGAAACGCTCGCATCTTTTCGGGCCGAGGGAGAGGCTGAGCCAAGCTGCCAACTTTCTGCAGCACAACTGACCATGACATCGAGCATTGTGTTCGAAATTAGCCACAGGCTTCCAAGCAAATTGTCCTTTTGGATTGTATTGGTGTAAGCCCTCTATAGCGTTTGGCTTTGGCTGCTGACTCCAGAAAGCCTCCCGGAATATTTCTTGCTCTCGTGAGGAAAGCCAAGGGTTTGAAATGGATTTTATGCACTAGCGTGTGTGATTTCACAGCTTGCTGGCGTGACTTTATTTTGTGAACTACTAGGAATTATTTTGCACACACCTTCTATCACGTAACGTCGTTAAAGTGAGCATTTGCTTGCTTGGTTCAAGCTGCTTGACAAGGAAAAAAAAACTTGTAACCTTCTTTTCTCCTTTATTTTCAGTGAGTTAAAACTCTGGGTTACCATACATTTTGCATTAATGTGTTCTGTGCTAACAGAGTACAGCGAACTGTTACAAGGTGATATATTTGTACTTCTATTATTCTCATGGATTTTTTACAAAAACATCCCAAGGAGCTGCTGATGTCTGCAGCAAAATATAAATACTCACTGCACAGAATTATTTGCAACTGAGATTTGAGCTTGCTTTTCGAGTGGCCACATTTGAACAGAAACAATAACTGCGTTTGGATTAGAAATTACTTTCAATTCATCCTTTGCACAGTTACTGTGCTCACCTGCCTGCATTTTGAAAACGGATTATTAATATGAAAACAAAAGACAAGAATTTGCCACAGCTACCACATACATCACCCCCTTTACTAACCCCACAGGGTGTGTTAGCTCAGGTGACGTGCTGGATTCCCATCTCCTCCCCAGTATAGCACAAAAGAAAGGCTTGAACTTTCTGTATTACATGTAGAGTGTGTGTGCAATACCCACAGAGATGCAGGTGCCACAGACCCTGAGGTGGTCCCGGTGTGGTGAGAGGGAACCCAGAGCCACTTCAGGGACTTGTATGCCCAGAGCGGCTCTGCCAAAGGCAGCGGGACCCCTCGGCAGGTCTCCATGGCGGCAGGACCCGCCGGGGAGGGAGCAGGCCAGCCAGGCTGTATCACAGCTTTATGAGCATCCAGAAAATGCCAGGCAAGAGCTGACTTACAAATAGGAGGCAGCCGGTATCGCTTCCTCTCCTGGGTGTCATTCTCCCCTCTCCCCACAACACTCATTTGCCTGTTTTTTTTCCTATTTTTTTCTCCTTCTGCCTTCTGTCTAGTAGGGTGGCCAATTCGGTCACCCACCACAAATGCCTTTTTTTGCTGTAATCAAGAAGGTGACTTGAACACAATGAGTAAGGCCAGCCCTGGCCCAGGTTTGCCAAGTCTGTGCCGACAGAGGAGGCTGTGTGCCATGCCTATAAGCGTGCCAGGAGCTAGCCTGCAAGCGTGAGAGTCTGAGAGGAGACCCCTGCTTTCTTTTTGAGGGTTTTCCTTTCTTTCATTCATTCTTTCTTTTCCTCTTGGGGATCTGGGAAATGCAAAGAAGGGGGAGGGATGGTAGCGACCAGGATTGAACTCTTGCAACAATAACTCAAACCTGTTGGATTTTAATGCACTCTTTTTCAGGGATGAAAAATACCCTTCTGGGAGAAAAAAACCCCACAACACACCAAAATCCTGCAGTGGAGCCGAAGTCTAAGCAGCAATTTTTCTGCTTTGAACCTGGTGCATTATGTTGGGTGGTATATGTGCTCCTGTAATTCCCCTGGAGAAGAAGGAGGAGAAGGTACAGTCATGTGTGCATGCCCAGAGCTCCTCTCTCACAACAGGAGACCCCACCACTGCCTGGGACCCTCAGGCTGCTGCCGCCAGAGAAGTGGTTGTGAACAGTGTGCAAAACAGAGAAACAGGAAAAGAGGATGAGGAAAGCCCTATCAGCTTAGTCCTCACCCCCTCTCTGGCTTCACTTGGTACAAGGAACAAAAGTATCCCATTTCACCACAGTCCTGGTACTGCTTCCTCTGGCAAGGAACTCCCCAAGGGAAGAGTTGGTTCTCTACAAGGTCCTCACCCACCCCAATGCCCTTCTTCTCCTGTCAAAGGGAACTTTGCCCACGTGATGAACAGTTTGTTCAAAAAAAGGGCATCCTTGGGAACTTCAGTCCCAGCACCTTCTTAGAGAGATTCTCCTCGTGTTTTCTGCCATCCTCAGGATGATTTTCCTCTGTGCTAAATTTTTGCACAGGTTTTGGTGAGGAGCCCCAGGAGAATGTGGAGTATGTTACTGTTTTCAAAACAAGCACAGAACATGGGAAGCACAATTCCCTGGAGTGTGAGGTGTGCTTTTCCTGTTGCCTACTTGTAGTGGGAGAGAAGTTTCTGTTCGTGGGTCTCGCCACTTCAATCAGCAGTGAAAAAACAACACCGGGCAAAAACATAGAAAGTGCTTCTGAGGGAGGAGTCTCCAAGTTACTGTTTGTCAGAGCATAAGGGATTTCTGGAAGTGGGGAAGGGGTGCTGAAGGGTGCCCCTGACAGTCACTCACCCATGTGCTTTTCAGGATCCATTAGCAGCTCTTTTCTCAGCCTCACCAGCAACGCATTTGCTCCTCAGAAGCTTTTTATATGTTATGAGCCCAAGCCATTGCTGAACATGAAATGATCTCCCGTTTGTTTAAACCATCAGACAGAACTTATAGAAGAGTCCTTCAAAACCCACTGGCATGCATTTCTCACTGAAAAACCTTGCATATAACATGTAATCACAGAATGGTTTGGGTTGGAAGGGACGTCAAAGATCATCTAGTTCCAACCCCCTGCCATGGGCAGGGACACCCTCCACCAGACCAGGTTGCCCAAAGCCCCATCCAGCCTGGCCTTGAACACTGCCAGGGAGGGGGCAGCCACAG
>VWZZ01007093.1:20094-84339 GCA_013399095.1 Psophia crepitans | reverse complement strand
CCGCGCCCGCCCTCCCATTGGCCAGCGCCGGCTCCGAGCGGCCCCGCCGGGTTTAAAGGCCCCTTGGGGCCGGCGCCCCCTCTGCAGCCCCGGCCGGCGGCTCCGTGCTCTGGGGCGGCGGGGGCCCAGCGGCCCCGCCGGGAAACGCGGCTTTCGGGGGTGCCACCAGGCACGGGCGGCTTCCCTGGTGTTCCGTGCGTGCCTCGCCTCTCGCCGCGGCGTTGTAACTCCGCAGCGGTTCGCCCGTGCGAGCCCTTCAAGGGGAATCGCACAGTCAGAGCCGGAAAGCACCCGCCCCGCGAGTGTGCGCACACCCCATCCTTCCTCTGGCAGGGACTCTTTCGGCCTAGCTCTCTAATGTCTAATAATCCTGTAATAAATACTAGTGATATCGAACTGCTAAAGGTATCGCGCCTGATTTCGTCGCCTTGCAGGCATCCCACAGTCCGCTTTCGCACTCGGCAGACAAAGTGTGCGGGTACCAGGGCCGTGACCGGCCCGAGGGAGGCGGCGGGCAGCGCGGGGCGGCCTCCTGCGCCTGAATCCGCGAGGCTGAATAACGGCAGCACCGGCGTCCTGGAGGGAAGGGACGCACCCTCCAAGAACAGCTTGGAGACCAAATAAATCAGCACGTCCCCCCCGCTGCTGGCACGGCCAGCGCTTGTGAAAAAGGAATGGTGACTTTGTGCGATGCAGTGAATGAGACTTCAAGGCCAGTCCAGATGGTTATTGAACAACTTGGGTGGTGGCAGGATCCGAGATGCAGGTTGGGCAGCTTGAACAACCCGAGGGAAAGGCTTGCCAAGCATTCACTGCCCGCCTGGGCGCGCTTGCCGGCTCCATTGGTATGGGCAGGACATCGCCCGGCGCTCAAAAAGCTCCATGCGCTTTCAGAGCTGTGCACACATTACACTACTTCTAGGAATAAAAAGTCTTTGGAGTTGATCCGGAGGCTTTTGCTGCAAATGGGAGTAAAAGACTCCAGGAACACAGCCTCTGAACATAAAATGAAAGGCAGCTCTCCAAAGCCCAACTTACTAGAAGCCTCTTTCTTGCCATCGTGCTCCTTCCTGCTCAGGCCATCTCGCAGCCGTCTCTGCATCGGCAGGCGCTATTTGTTACAGTTCTCACTTCTCCGCTTTTGCAACGGAATTACCAATCTTTTTATTATGAAAACATTGCAAACATTTGTTCGTAAGAATAGCAGCAAGGTGAAATTGTTGCATACTTCGTATGCAAGGAGTTCTAAATCCTTTTAGAGATGGTATCTTTTAATTGTTTTCTGTAATCCCATGCATCAGAGTGTGGATGAGAAGAAGCACTTAAAGGAGACACCTGAAATCTGTTTGGGATTGCCACCGGTCCCCCATTTCATGCTAAGAACAAATCCAAAGCAGCTGCTGGGCAGCCTGGGAGAAGTTCAAAACCTAACTTAGTCTTTAAGCACAGAAGGAATAAATATGATTAATTTTTAATTTACTTGGGGCTCTATTGCTACCAGTTTTGCTGCTGGATACACGTTTCAGTGTAAGCTCTCTTATTTTGGTCAGAACAAAAAGCGTATGGAACAAGTTTTTATGGTTGTTTTAGAAAGAAACCTCTACATCGATTTTCTGTGGGTGTCTCCCAGATCACCAGCATCCACGCTGCTTCTTGTTGACATCTAATCTGGGCCATTTCTAATGGAAAATTAAAAACAAAAACCAACTTGAAACTTAAGCCAGCCTTCCCAAGGCTAGCTCTGACGCTCTGTCTGATCCAAAGTAATGTAAAAAAGCTGAACGCTGTGGCACAGTTGAGAGAAAACGCCAATAAAGTTATATAATTACCTGGATGGATAACTTCAAAAGACATTAGTGATTTATTAAACAGCATTCAACATTTGGGGCCTGTGGGAGTTCCGAAGGCTTCATTGCAATACAAGTCGCTTCCCAGACACAACTAGCAGGTTTCTTTCCTGTTCCTTTAATTAGAGCACTAATCTCATTCCCTACCAGTTTTCCTTAGAGTGGCCCTTGGAAACCACCAGGACAAAATCCTTTACTCTCATGGAGTCAGATTCCTGCTTTAAAAGCAGAGTCTCCAGCCCCCAAGTAGCCATTTCCTTGCCTATAGCAAGATTACACTGTGCAGCAGGACACAACCTTTTTATAAAGCAAATAAAGTGACTTTTGTTGAAGCCAGTGTGAGGCAACCTAGCGATGTAAATTAATTAATTAAAATGCCTCACGTAACCACTAGCAAAAGAGACGGCTGAAACAGGATAAAAATAAAAAGCATCTGTGCAACCTTTTAGAGCCACTGATTTGGAGGGGACTATTGAAAATCACTGGGAAGGTTCACTGAAGAAAACATTCAACTCCAGAGCATATGCGTGCTCCTGTTTATGGAAATACAGTACGTAGCTGGCTCTAAACTGAGGAATTGTAGGAAATTCTGGGAGACAACAGCAGAAATACAAGCCACAACTTTTGGAGCTGCATGTACATTAAAAAAAAAAAAACACCACAAAAAAACCCCTCTTCTGTTTGTGCCTGATGTAGAAAAAAATTTATGGCCTTCTGGGTCGCACTGGCTTTGTCTGTTCTAGAAGTGCCTAGTAAATCACAATGATTTTGCTCTGATCAATTGACACCAGTCTCACTGCAGCCACTCTGAACAAACAACAAAACGGGAGGAAAAATGTACGTGAAGCAAATAAAGCATTTGATTCTGAACTGAAGGCCTATAAATAAAGAGGAAAGAAGGAAAGAAATAAAAAGATGAGGCTCAGATTATCTTCTGCTCCTCAAGTTTTTTAGACTTGCAGAAGGAGGTTACAAAATGCTCATATTGAGCTACGTGATTCTTTTATGCTAGCATTTATTGGGAATTTTTTTTAGTGCTTCCATTAGAAACTGATTATAGGCAGGTCACAAATCAGCATGAGCAGGTTCTTAACCTTAGATAATGCTCAAAGCCTGACAGATTTGTGCAATAGCCTCTGACTTCTGGTTATCTGAGGCTCAGAGCAGTGTTTTTCAACTGACTCAAATGTTAGTGTAATAAAAATATCCTTCTCTTTCACTGGTTTTACAACAAATGCCAAAGTATTCCCTTAGGTCAGCTCCTCGGGGCAATTTTTGCAGAAAACTCCACCTGGCCTTCTGGTAGAATATCTCCTGTGCGTACCTCTTCCTTTGTGTTGGTCCTGGTGAAGGCAACTGTGAAAGCTTTCACTCATCACAGAAAAAGAGAAGGTCTGAGGCAAACCTGAGCACAGCAGAGAATTGATTTTGCAGTTTCAGCCAGGACCCTGAGAGCTCTGCTGCCTGCACGGAAAATGGACCTGCATAGAGGAATCGTCCCTAACTTGTGACAAGCAGAGTCATCACTTGCAGAATTTGTTTTGAAGCAGGAAACAATCTTTCTGACATCCTGAGCTTGGGCCATTGTGAAAATATAGGGCAAGGCCTTCTGCTCAGTATGGTAGATCCAGAGAAGCCAGTTCAGAGAGCAGAGGACAGATTAGACGGATTTGCAGAAGACGTGCTGCAGCCTTTGGTATCAGCCACCACCAGCTGATGGTTCCGTGGTCTGAGGTATCACACACCCTGAATATTGAAGGCTGAATCTGGCATCTGCCAGGTCAGGAAAATATCTTGCAGCTAGCCCGTTGTAAAAGGCCTGCCTTAGATATAGGTTAGGAAAGATATGTGTGAGGAGACCCGGGATGTTCCCGACCTCCAGCTGTGGATGCACATAGAGAAATTTCACTGGAGCAGAGAAATTTTCTGTTTGCTTTTGTCTACCCATCACTATACTCTTCGCTTTGCTCACATTCAATGATAGCGTTTTCCCTTCATCCATGAAGGAGCTCACTGAGGTTTGAGGATGTCTTGACTGTGGGAATGCGACTATGTACGGTGTAGAAGAGGCAGGACTGCATGCCACCTGAGTATGGTCCCTGCTTGACTCCGTTGTGACAAAGCCACAGTCAGTGCTTGTGGATGCTTTTATATGGCCAGAGAGAAAATGAATCCCTATGGGACAGGGAACTGGATTTGTTTAGCCTGGAGAAGGAAAGCCCGAGGACAGCAGTCTCCTGTCGCTTACCTGGAATTCACAGAAAAGATGGAGCCAGACTTGTCTCAGAGGCATGCAGCAAAAGGACAAGAGGGAGTGGACCAAAATCAGCAAAACCCTAAGCACTCTAATATAACTTCAAAGTTAGCCCTGCTTAGAGCAAGAGGTCAGAGCACAGACCTCCTGAGGTCCCTGCCCACCTCAATTTGTTATGATTCTGGTACTACGAATGACAATCTGCATCCATGTCCTCTAAACCCATGTTAGTTACCAGTGAGCTTCTGCTGGGATGCAGGATGGATTTTAGTCTTCCCATACCTGTGAATACTTTTTTTGCACATGGCTCAGATCAGGACTTCAAAAACTTGCTATGACAGCTTAACACAATCTTTTTTAATACAGTCAATGCACTGAAAACTAATCAGAGTGAAGAAATGCCATGTACCACTGCAACACTTTGAAATATGAATAACTTGTGGCAGTTACTCATCTAACAACATGTGGTTGCAGTACCTGCGCAGCAGTTGCTGTCCCTGCTCAGCAGCTATGGAAGGTATTAGACCACTGCTAGCTGTGGAAGCAAGTAAGACCCTGTTTATATGCGGGTTTCACCATATCAATCTATTTCTTCTGTGATGAAAAAGCCTCAGAATGTGTTTAAACGCAGGCTTTTGGTAAAGGAAAAGAAACCAAATCTGCTGCTATTTGTTCTGGGGAGTTTGAGTGTTTCTTTCAATAGGGCTTCCTGCAGAAATCTGCACCAAGTTGGGGTTGTTTTTTTTACAGTTCTAGTAAAATAATGAGAATCTGAGGCTCCTTAAGCATAATTCCATAGTTATGAATTCAGACCATCTTCTGGGAAGGAAAAAAAAACAAAACCAAAGAAAGCAGAAACCCAAAACCCCCCAACTCTCTGAACTGAATACACTTGAAAAAAAAAAATTCTGCATGGGCCTCCAGATTCTAGCAAACTAAAGAAGTCTTCTAGATTCTTGCTCTTTTTCCCAAAGAAATTTCCCGACTGACATATGTAAGATCAATGAAACAATACCGTGGTACTAATACAATTGATCCTGCTGCAGTAATGAAATTGTAAGTAGAAAGACAGCAGGCAGAAGACCTCAGACGTTCACTTGAAACAAAATATTCAGCCTTATTTAGCCTGGGTTGTGGAGTTTTTTTTTTATGTCAGGTTTTTGAGTGGAAAAGTAGCCCCACTTGTCAATCAGCTAACTTGCAGCGCTAATAGATTCTGGTGTTTAGGGGGTCAGCGCAGAATTTAATTTAACAACTTACAATACGCCCACATGCCCAGAAAATGTGGACAGCTTGATAGGGTTCACTGAGCCAAAGAAGTAAGACCAAAACAGTGCATTAATGTATAGGGGAAGAATAGTTGCAATCAGTTCCCTTGTGAATTGGACAGAGAACTTGGAGATGAAGCAATTATCAGCCATCGGGGATTAATAGTAAAGTGTGAATGCCAAGCTGTATATGTTAGGGGCAGAATATGTTGCCTATAGAAAACAACAAAGAGCGTTTCTTACTATTAAGTGAGATTAAACGTAATGGCCTGATTTAATCACAAAGGCAGAATTAAATTCAGATGGCAACTTCAAAGTGGACACATGCACAGAGCCTACTGCATACATTTACATATAGCTGGCATAGCTTGGCTTGCATCACAATGGGAGAAAGTTTCTTTGGCCACTTAAACAATTTTCTATTCTTGGCTTTTTGTTAACATTCACTGTATTTAGCCCTAAATTGCTTTTAGTTAATAAGATGGAGCTAAGAGTTATATTTATTCATGGAAGCTGTACTTTTTAATTCTTTCAAGTAAAAAAAAAATCCACAAAAAAACCAACAAAACAAAAAAAAAAATCCCCACCCCACAGCAAAGGGTCAGCAAGAACAGAAAGGCTGTAATCAGATCGCAACAAAAAGCTGCTGTCCCGACCTACCCGTTTTCGCCAGCCCAGGGAGGTGTCACACGCTGCAGGTCCGTGTGTGACACCTGACGTTGCTTGCACTTCCCTTCTTCCCTCCTCCCAGGGTCGCGGTGTCCGGGCACGTCCAGTTTCTTATACAAACCCATCAGCAGAGGCACCAACGAGGATACGCAGGGCCACTGTTCCCCAGCCCCAGGCTTCCTTCTTCACCCAGAAACAGACCACCCCCAGCGCTCAACCTGCTTTGGTTGTTGAGTTGCAAAGCTTTTTCTGGACCTGGCTCGCCATCTGAAGCCACCTGCAGGCACCTCTGTCACTGAGCTGGCCAAGAGCAGCAAGTCCTGCTGGACCTGGTGTCCCTGGAGCAACAGCCCTGCCTGCCCAGGGCTGGTGTCAGTTTGGCTGGGATGGAGATCAAGAGAGAGCATACGCAACGCTCAAGGCTTGGATGAGACTCTCTATGTCGAAACCCCACTCATTTTTGACTGTTTCGTCTGGCTTGCTTTCCCTGGTGGTCACTCCTGATGCATGTCAGGCACCTTCAGCCTGGCTGTGAGTCCACTCTTCCACTGAAAAGTAAGTTGTCTAAATTTACCGTGGAGCGTTACTGCAGCAGAGCCAAAGCACTAGAAACTCCGATTCCATCTTATTTCACAGTCGCAATGTGGAAGGCACACTCAGACTTTGGTCTGAACCAGAAATGTGGGTTTAAACCAACAGCACCCTCAGTAGAACGAAGTTGGAGAAAAAGGATTAGGAGCCACTGAATCACGCTCAATGAAACTGAGATCAGTGAGAGAATTCCCAAATCTAAACCATCAGTGCTTCACACCAACCCAATGCGTCTCACAGGGAGAGAAGCAGCAGCTTGGCAGAAGCACTTATGCAGGCTCCAACCGACCTCATATGGAATCAGTCTTCAGGAAGGCACTTTGAAATTTCAAATGTCCCCTCAGGCAGGTTGTTCCCTCAGCGCTAGGCATCCAAGACCATCCTCACAGCACAGAGCTGGGAGTCCAGCTCCATCCCAAAACTGCTAAGAGAGACCACTATGCTGTGCTCACTTGCTACCCAGGCCCACAGGCTCCCTTCCCTGGGCATGTGAATTGGGAAAGTAATGGATAAATTCTCTTCCATCAGTACACAGCAATATCAGTGACATTGGTGGCCAAGGACTCAATAACTGTGGCCATGATCAGCCCCCCACCCAGGGCTGCTCCTCTGGAGTCCTGTTCTTCAAAGGCCCGTGTACTTCTGTCCCCTTTGGGACCCTGTCTGAGCCCTGCTCCATGTCCTTGACTGCATCCCTGAGCTCGGACCACCCAGATCCCTGCTTCTCAGTGTTGTCACCCCCAGAGCCCCAGACAAAGTTCAGGGGAGCTACTGAGCCAGAGCTGGCAATGTAGCCAGCAAAAACCTTCACAGCCTGACACTCCAAAGACTGGCTGTAAAAGGAAAAGGGACAAAAAGGACCAGGAGGGAAAAGATACTTCAGAAACATCCTTTTTTTCCCATGCAGCTGTGGACAGCAGTGCACTGCTGGCACAAGAGCATTTAGAAAAGCACACTGCTCTTAGGAGGCAGCTCGCAGAGACACAACCACTTCCCTCACCTCTTATCACCCCACTGAGTACAACCCACACCGGCTCTAACCCCAAAGAGACAGTCACCTCAAGGAGGTACCTATCACCGGTGAGGTCCAGGCCATGGCAGGAGAAGGCGAAGCCACACAATGGGCAGCTGCCATCTCCCACACCAAGCAGGCAGAGGAGACACCTTCCCACACTGCATGGCCCCTCTCCAGGCATCAGGTTTGGCAGGGAGAGGGGTACAGCACCCTCCCTGGCACAGGATGGCTGGGGCAAAACTTACCGCCAGGTTCCTCAAGATGCCACAGTTCCCTCAGCAGGTTTTTGCAGGGTGTGGTTTTATATTCCTCTTGGGAATAGGAGGAAAGGCCTCGGTGCCTTTAAAACAAGTTCTCTAAGAGGGGAGACCTAAAGTCTCTGGTTGTCCTCTCAGCAGCCTTCCAGATAAGGTTTGCCAAGGGCACATCTACGTAAGGGAGGAACAGAGTTTACAGCTTTGGCTGGAAGATGAAGATTATTTTTTCCTTTTCTTTTTCAGACACCGAGATACCAAGGTGATAACTCTCAGGCTGGAGGTTGCAATATGCCTGTGAAGATTAGGGAGCAGCTAGTTTTCTGCCTGGGCACCCACCACCTCCCAGGGTGAGCAGCAGAGCCCTCTGCCTCCCATCTCGGACCTGCATTAGTGCTGCCAGAATGGGAACCCCTGCTTCAAAGGAGGTGAGATGTTTCAGACCCGCCACTGCTCATGGAGAAATAGCTTTCTCTCCTTGCTCCCTTAACCTTGGCAGGCTGATGGCTCTAATGACACAGCCCAAATCCTCTCATGTCGAAAAGAGGAAGGCCAATTTCCCAGAACAAAAGCCTGAAGTACTGGTGTGACAGGTCACTAAACATGATCATCTCCTGCTCCGGGTGAGAGCATTGAAGAGGGATCTGGCTAAGTAGGGACAGAATACGGGACAAGGTCTTAACCTCCGCCTGCGCCTTCGGACACTGGGATCGGCACATAAAGCATCTCGAGTGCCAGAGGGGGGGATGCTGAGAGCGGGAGGTGTCGGCCAGGGGCTTCGGCACGTTTCTCAGGCAACTGCGGGGGGAATGTCACAGCTATAGCAACTGGCTCTCCAGCGGTCTGGAGGGGAGCGGGGCCAGCAGCAGCGCAGCCATTGTAGCCCGAAGCGAAAGGTCAGGCCGTTTCATTTTTCACTGGTCAGCTGTAAATTTCCTGGGAGCATCGGCCATGATTTACGTGATTGTGCTGCTACCTGCCCTTTGGCTGGTGGCTCGGCAATGCACAGCCAAATGTAGTTGTGCTGTGCCCTGCCCTGTGTCCCACCTCAGCTCCTCCAGCCCTTCACTGCTGCCTCGGGCCTTCACTGGGCAGCCACGAGGCCTCCTTCCTGCACAGCATCTTCCCCCAGATGATCATGAAGATTGAGTAGTCATCACACCTGCTTTAAACCATCTAAAAATTAACTGCCTGGTCCAAACCAGCTGTCCTGTCTCCTTTTTGCACTTATGGAAGGTGCAGAGGCACCCACCCTTCCCTACACCTGTCTTAGGATGGACAAGGGGACACAGGAGCCTTGAAGGAGGTGCGATAAATCCTGCCCTGTGTTTCCCTCCCACCCCAGCTCATAATGTTGCTTTGCTCCAGCTCCTGCCCCAGGAAGCTTTCTCTTTTCTTCAGTACATCCAGGCTGGGATGTGAGGATGGGCAGGATCCAAGAAAAAAGCATCCCAGCATCCCACCATCAAGTCACTGACTTGATTTCAAGGCATCATTCTTCTCCATGTGCAGTTGGTTGCTGGAGTAGTTTTGGTGGCTGGGAAAACAGACACATAAAACCTTCCCAAATAAACCCTGGCTGCAAGCAACTCGCTGGTTTCGAACAGAGCAGCGAGGAAGGGCTCAGTGCTTTGCCACACAGCCTGCCTGCTCCAAGGCTAGCATGGGAGTCCCTCCTACACCCCCCAAATGTCAGATGGACCAGCCTGCAAGGGAGAACTGAAGCTGAGGCAAGCCCACATCCCTGGTGCATGCCTTTGGACCTCGTGCAGGTTTCCTTCTCCTTTGCATCTCCCTTCCTAATACAGATCTAATGCTGCTTTGCTACGTCAGAGAGCTCCTGCAAGGACTGGTACCAACATCACTTCTGGGACATGGAGGACAGGTGGCAAATAGTCTGATATTTACATTTTTGGGGGAGCAGCAGCATCTCTAGGACAAGACATGGGTCTCAGAGGCAGATGCCCTTCCAGCCACAGTTTCATGAGGTGGAGCAAGCTGCTGTAGTAATGGCTTCACGCTGCTGAAAAGGCATGCAGAAACATGATGTTTATATCTTGCAAGCAAATAGAATTTACACCTTTCACAGTGATAAGGTGGACAGTGTGCCAAGCCAGAGCACAGACCTGATCCTCCACCCATCTTCTTCTGTAGATGTACTGAGGTTGCGCCTGGAAGAAATCACGATGTTTGGTTAGCAAGATGGGCAGTCAGCAGTAAGGCTTTGCAGCTTCCCACTGTTTGCAACTGCCAAAAATAAGTTGTATGGGTTTTCTTTCTTTTTTAACCAAGAAGTATGTTGCTGGCTCATTAAATATTACCACTGGTTCAACGAGCTTTGGATCTGGTTTATAATCATGCAAACAGTAATGGCGCTGAAAGTGGGAATATTTAATTTTCCCCAGAGGTTCTGCAATATGATGGATGAGTTTTATTTATCACTGTCAAACATGCAAGTATGCCTTTAAATTATCCTGAGGACATGAATATGCAGCAGAGAGAAGGGCGCTGGAATATGGAATGTATAGAGGTGATTAAAGAAAAACAACGGCACTTAGAAGTTTAAAAGGGATATTCTAGCCTTCATTAAGAAATCGCTTTCAAATTATTTGAAAAACAGTATGAATACTCATGAGACTAAAAAGATTTAGAGCACAATGTTCAAAGGACACTGTACAAGCTATTTGTGTAAATGATTTCTTCTAGTTCTTTGGCCGAGCATCTCTCATCTTCTGTGTTTGGAAACTTGGGATTACAAATTCAATTGTTTTGAGGGGAGGAATTGTTTTAAAAATAATAATACACCAAATCCCACTTATATGTTATACTTTACCATGAAGGACAGTAATAGTCGACACAGGCTATGCACAGGTTTCAGCTGTATTGCTAATATCCAGAGCCTGAATTTTCAGGCACAGAGCAACAAGGGAGCAGAGAGGAAGAGAGGAGGGGTGGGCGAATGAAGGACACAGAGCAGGAGGGCTTCAGGCTGGTGGCTTCTCAGCAGTGCTTCCTCTCCTCCCATTTCATATGCTCTGCTGAGCAAGCACCCTTTGAGCTAAAACTTACCCCTTTCCTGGAGCCACTTGTTTTATTAAACCCCAGCCCTCCAGCTCTGAGGTCTATATGTCTTTCTGAAACCAGCTGGTCAAAAGGCTCCTCTCTGTCCCCCCATCACAGGGTCTCCTGGCTGCTGGCAGCAAACCAAATCCTGTCCACGGGCTCCTGTGGAGGCACTCACAAACCTTGGCCAACCCAGCACGGTGCCCGACCTTCCCACCCTGAGCACCCAGCACCTCCCAGGTGCATCCTGCCCATGCCCTCCCCAAAAACAGCGAGATGCTCAGTGACCACTAGGACTTAATTTTATTTATTCCTAAGGTGTCACTCGGGCTCTTTCAGCTGCTGCTTATTGTAATTATCTCATTTACCCTGTGAAATCCAGCCTGTCCATGTTAAAAGGAACTAGTCATTGCAGGTGGAAGCAGCGGAAACAGCAGCAGTGAGGGTTCAGGCACCGGCTCCCTGTGCCGCTCCCAAACACTCTGTCTCCGCCTGCGTGGGAGGACTGATGCTCACAACCTCCTGCCACCAGTGGCCCAGTTTTGCCCTCCCATCTGCTCGCTTTTTTCTTTATGAAGGCAAATATAGTGTCAGATAAAACAAAACAAAACAAAAAAACCCACCCCACAATAAAAAAAAATAATAAAAAAGAAAAGCGCGCACAGACACTAGTTTTTAATGACTGCATCGTTAAGCGGCAGCCGATCTCCATGTCATGCATGCTCATTAATCCGCAGCCATGCTCCCTTTCCCATATGGCTTTGTTTCTGTACATACAGTCAGAGGGAGGCGGGAGGGGGGTGAGCAGGGGAAAAGGGGCNATATCGTCATAGGTTATTGCTGGTGCCTTGCCAAAGCCGTCAAGCCGAACCATCTGGGTTTGGGAAGGTTCTGCACTTCCCAGGGCTGGGCTCCATATGGGCGGCGCGGCGGGCGTCCCTGCCCTCTCCTGGCCTGCTGTGAATCACGCTGATTGTTATTCAGGTGGGATGGCCCGGTCATGAACTGCACTAATCAAAAAACAAACTGCACCAAAACACTGAGGCTCACACACTGGCTCGGGCCTCCCCCTGACCTCTGTTAACCAGCCGCTTCCAATGGATGTAATGCAGGTTGTTCTTCTGGATTTTTGCACCTTCCACAGTTACCAGACATCTGTGTAAATCCCCACCCCCTCATGTTGGGCATCAGGGTCAGTAATGTTCAACAATTCAACGTGGGAAGTCTCACTGAGGAAGTACCAGGCCATAAATTTCCTCCAACAAGAGCCACCTATCAAGCTAAGCCTTGTTAAGAAGCTTCCCAGATATTAATCACAATAAAGGCCGCCGCTCCTGTACCGTTGTGTTGAGAGAATGAAACAGTCGGAGGCTGCAAAAAAAGGTTTCTCACTTCTTTACCCTTTAATATTGGAGCACTTGTCATTTCACAGGCAACACTGCCATGCTGGTGAGCAAACGCCCCTTTGCCTTAAACTCATAACGCCGTGAAAAGCCGGCACAACCCGCACCGGCGGACTCCGCTGCTGTCCACAGGCCAGTGGCCTCATCTGCACCAGTGCATGCTGTAAAACGTTCCCTCTGTGCCTCATGGCTGTGTAATCGTGTAAAACCAGCGTACAACTGTACCCAAAGTCAGTTTTATTTGCCAGGGGTTGCAGGCTGATGCTGCCTGCCACTGCGTCTCAAGCACTGCAACTACGATGCCATCAGTTCCTCTGTGTGTGTGTGTGTGCTCGCGTGTGTGTTTATTTGTGTCTGTGTTTGTGTGCGTGTGCGCATCTGCCAGCATGAGGAACTCTTGCGGGTCTCAGGATGCCGCAGCTGAGGACAGCATTTGAGGTCCGTGCTGCCACCGGCTCACGTCTGGAGCGGGGCTTTGCCCTCGCATTTGCCATCCCACCCAGGGAAGCATGACCCAGCACTAGTTCCCATCTCAGAATTCAAAAGAGGACAAAACACCGTCATTACAAGAGATCACACGTGGACTGGAAAAGCCCAAGAAAACATAGCAAAGCATTTAAGGGCTTGGAGACCCATTTTTCTTTGTTAATTTTTATTACTTAAAAAATCACTGGTCTGGTTTGAGGACTAAAGGATTGCTCAGAATTACGCAGACTCCTGCCTGTCAGCTACAGCTAAAGAAAAGAGGTGGCTGAGATGGGAGAGAATAGGGCAACGAGCAAGCAAACCATGGTGTTTGTCTGAAAAGAAACAACCCAAGCCTAACTATCTGTCAGATAAAGCCGTGGTCCTTCAAAGCCCCACATGCGTGCTCTGCTTCTGCAGGGTGAACAGCCGGCCCATTGATTGCAGAGGCGGCAGGCGCGTCGTGCAAAGTCAGAGCAGCCCCCGACCTTTGCAGAACTGTAGCCTAAAATGAATTTATGCTCTTTTAATGGAGATAAAGACAGAAGGGGACACCATAACTCAAGGAGACAGTTCTGCTCCGTCTTTCGCTTCTTGGTTAAGAGCAACTCTTTTCCTTCAGAAAAAAGCAATGAAAGCTCAGGCCCTTGAAGCACTCATGGTAAGAGCCTCATCCCTTTCCTTGGACAGAGAGCAGCTGGCTGGGTAAGGAGCAGCATCGCCAGCCTAAGAAAAGGATGCTGCAATGTGCACGGAGCAGATCTGGTCTCTGAAGGAAAAGAAATAAGCGCTATCCTCTTCTGACACTTTTCCTTGGGGAAGGGAGGTTTTGCGACAGCTGTAGATCCGTGTGCGCAACACGCACCCACCAGGCTCTCAGTGCAGGTGCAGGGAAATTTGGGACCCTCCAGAGCTACCCTCTGTGGCCGGAGCACGAGCAGTTTGGTCTGCTAAGCCCCCACCCAGCCCCAGGAGGAAAAAAGGGGCTCCCCTTTTCATGCGGTTTAGAAAACTGCTTGATCCGCCAGGCTGGCTCCGACGGGAAAGGGCACACACATGTAGCTCTGGCCGTGCCAGGCGCCTGGCGCTTCCCAGGACACCTCGGCACCTGCGGGACGCATGTCACCCCATCGTGGCCGGGGCGGCAAGTGAAGCAATTGTCGCGATAACCCTGGCTATGCCTGGCAGTGCTGCAAAGCAAGGGTGTCCCTTCCTTAGCCCGTTGAGGAATGCAGGCTGATGCTGCGTCCCCTTTTTACCCCCACAGCTCTGTTTCTGTGAGGTTGGCAGAAACTGACACTTTTTCTTTTGCTTAATTAAGTTGTTCAGAAGAAGGCTGGTCAAACAGTTGCGTCTACGTGGGGAGTCCTGAAGCGAAGAGAAAGCGGTGGGCGTTGCCAACATAAAAAGGGGGATTCTGTTATTGTTTGGGTGTAGACGGGTCATTTTTTCAAAGTTACTGCTGCCTGAGTGACCACAACCCTGCAAGCAGCAGCAATGAAAGGACACTAAAGCTGCTAAATGCAGCTACCTTGGGCTCCAAAGTATAAGAAGAAAAGAGGGGGGGAAAAAAAAGCCAGAAAGTAGGAGCATTTATTTTCTCTCTCTGAAACTGAGAGACTCTCAGTCTGAACTGATTGCCGTATGGTACAGTGAGAATTAGAGCCGGTCCCTCTGAGTGTCCGATTCCAGGAAGGCAGATGACAAGGCTGGTGCCAGGGGAGCTCTGGTACGCACCCTACTAACTGTCCTTCCCCGTCCCTGCAAAACAGCCCATTTCTTATTCATCCCCAGCCAAAGAAAAAGCCGTAGGAACAATTCCCAACCTTTTTAAGACCACCTGGCTTTCAGCCGAAGCCTGCCTGTGTTTCCAAGACCACTGGTACCCCAAGCTTGAGGGGTGTTTTTCATATTTTGGCAGTCCAAAGGCAGGCCTTTGACCCTCAAAGCTCAGCGTTACACCTGGCTGCGGTGTTGATACGCTGCCTCATGTTCTGAAATACTTACTGACATTTTACCACATGGGTTTCAGGTCCAGCATAAGTTGGCTTTTCCTAATGCAAGTGACTGAGCAAAGCACAGATCTTACCTTCACTGGCACAACTCTCCCCAGGCAGCTTCACGAGCCCTGATTTAAGCATCGCTGTAGTGTAAAGTTAGGCTCATGGCACACAATGTGTTGTTTAGCCATGGCTTGCCACATGGTCAGCATCCATGGGTTATGAATTTATAGTCATGCAATTGCATATGATAGTCAGATACACATGGGAGGCCCAGCACTGGCATCAGGCTAGAGATTTTCAATTGAGACCATGGATCAGAGGAAGGTGCCTGCTGTCCCAACAGCAGTCAGAGCTGTTTTGGGTTGCGATCCAGTCTCAGCAGCGAGCTCTCTGGGAGCTGGGGGGCCATGTCTCCACATAGTTCTCAGACCTATCACCCGATCACCACTGGCTTGAATGTTTAACTATCTAAAAAACTGAAGCTGCTACACAGGATTTGGATGGGCTTACACCCCCCTTTGACTAGAAGTTGGTGTGGAATATATGTCTTTGATCCAACAGCATGTTCTCAAAACCCAACAATGTTCCCATCCGGGGTCTGGATTCAAGCTGAAGGTCCCAAATTTTTCTGAATTTGCAGCCCTTCTCTATTTAAAGAGTATTCCAAAATGCCTCCCTCCTTCTCCTTCACACTGCATAGACTTAGGGGAACAAAACACTGAGAGCTTCCCTGCTGGACCCCACCGCATCCCCTGGCTCTCCAGGGGCTGCTCCATGTGGTCTCCATGCAGAGACCTGCAGCTATGACTGCATCGTTCGGCAGCCGGCGTTTCTCTTTGACAGCCAGTACACAGCCAGCAACTTTGCTTTATTCAAGGTGCCTCTCCTTCCTTCCTTCTTTCCTTCCTTCCTTCCTGCCTGCCTGCCTGCCTCACCGGTTGGAGCTAGCCGCAGGTTTTCATGCGGCGCAGGCACAGCCCCTCGCAGCCCTGCACTCCAGCTGCTGGCGAGAAAGAGCCTTTTTGTTCAGCTGAGACTCCACCGACATGATGTCTTTACTCCCAGGAAAACAGAAGGCCTTCCTTGACATGGGCAACCCCAAAAGGGTTGAGATGCTGAAGGGAAGGTCCTAAAAGACAGAAAGGAGGATTCACAAGGGCTGGACGGAAGCCATCGCACCATTCCTGGCACTGGCCCTTCCACATGGGGCTCTGCCGCCCGGCAGGACAAAGAGCGCGGTTTTCACCAGCCCCACATTCTGCTGACGAATGCATAATAAACTGACAGAGGGAGACGAAGCAGCATTTCAAAGCCCCACGTGCAGAGGAGGTAGAGCATAGCGGGAGTGGGGATGGACACTTTCTGCAGGTGTTCGGCCAGTGTCCCCCCATTTGCATACATTTGCATACTGTCAAACAGTCGGCTGACAGACTCTCTGAGAAGGTCTGGACTGAACCCAAACCTGTCAGGGACTTTCTCCTTGCCAGTCAAGGTTGGCTTTGGTTGCAATTAGAGAGAGGAAAGAAATGCTTCTGACATTGCCATATAGGAAACTATGGATGGGGGGAGTTTAAACAGAAAAGGTATGTTTTCTTTAGGAAAAAATTCCTCTGAATTACTATGCCGGGCCTGGGGAAAAAAAAAAAATGGGGGAAAAAATGAATTTGACCTCTTTGGTCTAGAGGAGAATATCTTTTTCACTACTCACTTGCCGGTCAGTGCTCTGTGTGTTACCAGCTCACAGGAGAGTCATGGCCAAGGGGGAGCTTTCAGGGATATAAAACAATAAATGACCAGAGACGGACTTGGCAATGATCTACCTGCCCAGGCAGCACACTCTGGGGTCTACGAGCAGGAAATCTGGGGTTATGCTCCCGAGCCCCACAGCCCCACCGTGGGGCAGTCACGGTAGAAGATGCTCGCTGGGCTGGGGGCAGAGGACGAGCGGGACCGGAGCGCTTAGCAACATCAGACAATGGCAAGACATGGAAATACCTCACAGATATTTACTGAGAGAAAAGAACAGAAGGGACAATGAGGATATGTTTTGGAAGCCCACACCCCTTTTACTTGTTGTTTTACATATTCTTCCCTCAGCCGTGAAAATTTCATACTTCATCTTTACCCGGCGGTGGACACTAGAGTTTCACGAGCAGGGGACAATAGGTTCTGTTTATTCACCCACAATAAAGAGCCTGTTTAACTCCGGACTGCAAGTGGCTGAGCCATCTGGCCCATATCTTCACAGTAAAACATTGTCCATGACACAAAAAATGATTACATCCACAGGACAAACTAATGTGACCTCTAAATAAAGCCTTCCTCTGAAGCTATGATATCATACTGCAGAGGGGACACCGGCACAATTGAATCTGGTCACCCAGAGCACAAGTGAGATAGGACTATTTAAATCCAATTTTACAGGAGACTTTTTGTCCTCCATGGCAAACCACCCAGATCCGACGACAGCATTGAAACATCTTTTTTTATGCACTCTTAAGGCAACAGAGCGGTTCTGTCTGGCCTTGGCAGTCCTCTTCAGCTCGCCCCGGGCCCAGGAAGCACCCGTCCATTTTCAGAGCCAGCACCTGCAAGCTTTTCTTCCAACAGCGTTTTACTGATGGAGCACCACCTGCACTGGCCCCCTTCTTCTCTTTTTTTTCCCCCCTCCGAAACAAGCGTCTCTTTCTCCTCTGTGCCAGTTGGAAAGTCCAAGTCTGCCACAGCCTCACAAATAGTTTCTGAGCCTGAACAAGGCGCCCTCAGCGCCGCCGTACCTGAATGGCGGCTTCACGGGGCAAAACAAGGACCCCGGCAAAGGGCCCATCTCAATGGCAGAAACGTCGCTCTCTCAAAGGAGGCAATTTATCTTCGCCGGTATGGCGCTCCTACCACTGTATCTCTTAGAGAAATGTTCGTAAAAGGGGATGATAGATCTAATTAAAGAGGCTAATCCTTTTACAGGGACAATGCCACTGATGTGTGGATATTTACAGACTTTGTGGGAATGCTTCGCAGTAACCCGAATGATTAACGCAAGCCAAACGCCCATTTTATTAAGCTGAGTGTCTGCTTGGCTGGAAGGCGCTCTGACAGGCAGGCAGTCTAAAGGGTATCGCTGCAGCGGTGCGTGCTAGCAGGCATGCACGTCCCTTCGGCCTTACACAAGCGCTGGCTGCTGTTCCTCTTGCAGGGGCACTGCCGGCACTGGGGCAGAGTCATGGGTTTACAGGCATTAAACACAGAAGGTGGTTGGAGAGGATAGAAATGGAGAGGGGACCTTTGTCAGTGAACTGCTTCACTGTAATAACTTTGATAAATTTGGATTTCCAGAAGGGAAACCAAGCCTTGTGCTAGGCACGAGAAGGCTCTTTTTACTTAGCAGTGATAGCACCTGCCTGGAAAAGCACACTCTCCTCACATCGGTCAAGTTTTCCTTTGCAGCTAATTCATAGCCTCAGAACTGTAATTATAGTGAACTGAAAGTAAAACCAGGAGTAGACTATCTTGCCTAGTTTTATCTTGGATCTTTGGAACTGAATTTGGGATCGATTCAAAACTCTCTTTTCCATTTAGCAGAAATTCTTTTTACCCACTTTTTTCTTCACAGGCATAAAGTGCCTTTGTATTAGCATGCTTAGCTTGAACACCTGAATACCCACACTCTGTCTTTTCATATGAAAATACAGTTTGCAGGCCCAAATCCAGGTTAGATACAAAAATTAGACACCAACATAGAGTTTTCAATGGCAAAGGCTCTTAATCCGCTGTGGAATTATAAACCTCGCACCCAAAGGATTAAACTTCTCCTGCACAGATCATTAAACAGTGCCGCATTTTTGGCATGGCACTTCTGTTACCCGTGTAGGTTTCCAGACCCAGGGCTCTTAGCCATACAACACCTGGCATTAAAAATCCCACAAGCTTCATCGAAGCCCATAAAAGTACCCTGAAAATTACTGCAGAAGCTTTGGTCCTGGGGCGCAGTGCCAGTGCCACCAATCTGGGACCAGCAGGGAGCTTTCACTGATGCTTTCTTGGTGTTGAGTCCGTTGACCTACACAGGCAACAACACAGTTCCCACTAAAAAGCAAATATTCAAATACATCCCAAACACAACAACTTTTTACATGTATATATATATATGCATGCATAAAACCCCAACATTATCAGGTTGAAAGAAGATTATTCAAGGCCAAGTGTTGGCTTCTCAGTAGAAAAATACATTTGAATTTAAAAGACCATTTGCTGAAGGCATAATTATCAGTAGGATACAGCAAGTTCTTTTTTTTTTTTTAAGAGGTAGATTGCTTTGCCAGAAAAAAGGCACCTTTTCCTTTTGTTGGCTCTTTACTTTCTTCTTCCTTTTCCTGTATAGAAACAGAGATTTAAATACCTCGTTCCACCATCTCAAAGATTATGTAGTAGGAAAACTCCCTGGAGAAAGTACAGAGCTCCCCAAAGACAACAATTTTTTTGTATCTTTCAAACTTCTTTCTTTTCAGCTCTTTCCTCTCTCTCTCTCTCTCTCTTGTTTTAATCCCTTTGAACTGTAACACTGGATTGATTTGAGCCCTGCTTCTCCTCCCTTCTATGTTAGCCTAAATCTGCAGTAACTCCCATTACCTTGGTAGAGAAATAGCGAGGTAACCAAAAGGGAAAATCAGCCAGGACTTTGCACTGAAGTTCAGTGATGTTTTTAGACAGTGGAATAGAATAAGAAAGCAGCTCCCTCGACTGCCAGAGAGAGAAGATGCATCTCACCCCACAACAGGTTCTCCAGGGCAGCGGGAGGAAGCTGAGGGAGACGAGTCCCTCGTGAACATGCCCAGTGCCCTCCATGGGTGTCACTGTTCCCTGTGCCCGTCTGGAAAGGAACCAAAGGGGAGGCTGGTGGAGCAACTCCACAGCTCCACACACCCAGCCCACAGAGGGCAGGGACAGGGATTCATCTACTAGAAAACCTAGTTGGGTCACCCCTAACTTTCCTCCTTCCTTAAAAAGGGTGTTATAACAAGTTGCTGGTTTTGCCTACAACTTTGAGAAGGTGCTTCTTGTCAGCACAGCAGAAATTTAAGCAAAATGATACCTATATTGCTCCCATTTTTGTGTAGGCAGTTGTCCAGTGGAAAGGGGCTGGAGTTGGCTGTGCAGGTTGCTGCAGAGCCTGGAGTAGTTGGGGGCTAATGTAAAAGCTCTTTAGCAGGGTCCCAGAGGACTCAGCCAATGGAGAAAATGCAGGAAACAGAGAAATACTGCATGCTGAAAGTACTGTGGGTCACTACTTAAACATTTCTGCTCTCTTGTACCTAAACTGTTGTTTTTTTTCCTGCGGGGCAAGAAAATAAACAGTTCAACCCAGTAGTCTCCCATGTGGTGGACTTGGCAGTGCTAGGTTACCAGTGGGACTTGATGGTCTTAAAGGTCTTTTCCAACCAAAATGATTCTATGATTCTGTTTCTTGCAGGTAAGGGGGTGGGGGGGAGATAAAATTGAGGACTCTGAAGCCTACTTCTGCTCCTTTGGTAAAAATAACAACATCACAACATTGAAAGAGGGTGACTCTAACTTGGCCAACAAATTCCTATTGTAAAACTCACACTGACTATGCATGCACGTGGTGATGTGTATTGAAATCTGGAAGGTAAATTTGTTTTTACCTGGGTGGATCAGAAAAATGAAAGTATTAAAGGAGAACGACTTGAACAAAAATTATCAATCTGCTTGCACTCAAGAGATAAGAGAATTTTTCTTCAAGGCCTACCCTTGGCATATACAGTTGCATGAACCCAGTCTCCATCAACGTTTTTTCCTGGCTTTTGAAGAAACTGAGATCTGGACCTCTGCTTTTTGGTTGGGGACATCTGTAAATGGCCCAGGAGTTGCAAAAGTATCCTTTCATCTGTGCTTTTTCGGAGGGGATATGCTGGTTGGGGATTACCCTGAATGGAGGCATAGACTTTCAATTTGCTCTTGCTGGACAACTTAGGGAATTCATTTGAATTAAGAAAGGCTAAAGAAAACTTAATGATATCTTGTTTTGTGAGTTATGGTCAAAGCTTGCAAAAAAAATGTTGCTACTTTGAAAACTTCAGTTAGATTTTCCGTTAGGCAGTTTGGAGCATCTAGGTTTTGACACAATCATGTCCTAGTTCGTATCTGTTAGGCACCGTGACCTGGTCTGATGGGATGGCTTGTGGCAGGAGGGATTTTAAAATATCTGGTAGACAACAGGAGTCATTGTGCTTCTGCTAAAGCACCTGCACATGGGATGGGCTTCTAGGTGTGCTGATTTTGTAATCAGGTTTTTAGGAGGCAAAAGCTGAAAGCTAAATTGCTATAAGGAGGTAGAAATGCAGGCTGAGACAGGGAGCACCCATCTCATGCTAGAGAGCAGAAATAAGTGCTGCTGTTAGGATGTGCCCGAACTGTCAGTTCCTCTGGGACTGCAGGACACGAGTGAAATGTTTCTGTGCACTATGAGAGAAAGAACAAGTGGAGTGGAAAAAACCACACAGGAGTACCAGTCACTCCCAGCCCTGGGCAGACACTCCTGCTCCACAGTCTGTCTTCCTCTCCAGAGGATTAAGTACTACAAAAGCACAGGTAACGTAATGCTGCTGTAGGATTTTCTGCCATTTACATACAACCTAGCACAGGCTGGCACAGTTAGGAAAAGCACAAGGTAGACAGCCCTACAAAAAAAGAGGAGAAAAAGCCACCACAAAACCTTGAAAGAAATAAACTTGAAAGATGTTGGCTGCAACTTTCCACCTGCATGTATTTCTCGTTCACCTGCAGTAATTCTTTTATTTGCTCTGAGTCTTCTTCACCTATGGTATTTGTACCATGCAAATGTGGGTCGGTGTGGTTAAATCAGAGAACGCACACAGATGGCCTCTCATTCATCAGCCTGCACCGCTGCACTTGCTGACAGTCCAGAATACCTGTCGGAAGCTCACCGTTACTGGCAGTAAAAGCCTCTTTCCTGGGAGATACAGCACCAACCACTTACAGCAGTTTCAGCAAGTCTTTTGCTGAGCTGTACTGTGTTCCTAATGAAATATCATATACACAACTTTCGAGGCGGGGGGGGGAAGAAGCTAAATTTGTGGTCTGCTTGCAGACTTCTGGTGTGAGAGATCCCAATGAACATCCAGAAAGTTACTCACAGGAGCAAGTTTTGCAACATCAGGGACCAGCATCGTCAGGCTGCTCATAAGAGCAAGGAGTGTTGGTCTAAGCAAATTCTCAAAGATGTTGTGCTAGTGAGATATAACAGTGATTTCCCCAAGCTCTTTGTGATGTGTTTCTTTCAGGAATATGCCTTTACACTGCCACAGACCTATTTATTTCCATTGTCCTTAATCCCACTACAGTTTCAAAATGCAATAGACAAATACGTAAACTTCTGTTTCTTTAGCTGAAAGAGCACGCAATTTTATTCACAGAGCCTTCTATTTCTTTTACTATGTCACCGTAACTCTATGTAACACCTTCCCAACTAATTTCCCTTCAATAATTTCTGGTGGTTTCAGCTACCTCCACCAGAAAAATCCTCCAGCTTAAACTGATCCGAATCTAAAACAGCATTACTTGCCTCTAGATATGTCCACTTAATATATCCAATACAAGCAGCCAACTGCTGTTCTCAAAAGACTATCTGACAGATTCTATTCACTTTCAAAGTAGCTCTCCATGGTTTGAATAATTATCTTTCATTTCCCCCTTTCTGACACTTTTCAATGATTTGTTGACATCTGAAGAGATATGTGCAATCTCACAAGAGGCAGCTGGACTTTCTACCCAAAAGATACAAATACAAAAAGGATTCCCATACAGAATTTGAAATAACTATGTTCTTTGCAAATGGAAGACTAAATCTGCATTTTAATGGGACATGTTTTTAAAAAGCGGAATTCATGAATAACCCTATGAGTTTTAACTTTTTCACTGCCAGTGACAAATCAGAACTACCCCAGGGAAGAAATCCTACCTTCCCTTTGTCCGGTTTGCTTTCCTGGCCTTTGCTGCCGCAGCGGCTGGAGCTCTCCTGCAACGCCTTTCTTGCCTCCTGACACAAAGCTAAAGACGCAGCTCTCGCGCCTGGCATGCAGGACCTTTACCAGCTACCCAGGTCTGGAAAACAAGTCTTTCCCCCCGGTATCTGTGTGCAGCCAAAATCAGATGACGCCCACAAATAAGTGATATACCTGTGGAGATATCCAGCCCCCGCTACAGGACCATATGGGCAATCTCCAAACCCAACAGAATTTATGCCTGCACTGGCTGTGTGAATTCTTGTTTCCATTTTGCAGATGGAAAACTGAGGCAGAATGAGTGCAGGATTCAGTGCCTCACCCAGGATTGCACCGCAAGCCAAAATTTGATGCCTGCCTGTGAACATCCACCCATTACTGGAAACTTTGCCCATTACTGGTTCTGCTTTGCCTGCATAACCATTTTCCTCACTTGCGCTGCGACACGTTAAAACGTCCCTGGCAGGAAAGGGCTTTATCCCCTCTTCCCTCCCGCACAGTGTATGGAAAAGATAGCATTAAGCAACAAGTTCTGCATTTTATTCTCTGGTTATAAAGCGCAGTGTTTATTGTCTTTGACACCAAACAGATTAATTCCTTAAGGTACAAAAGAGGACGCACAAACCCTTTTTCCCTGTCTGGCTTCTCTCTCTCGGCGATGCTGGCATCCCTCAGGCCTCTGAGGCATGCGGGAGCAGCACCCCAGGAGAGGCCGGCTGGAGCGTACGTAGCTGCTGGAGGGCCCAGTCCACCCTGTTGTGTTTAATGAGAATCTCCCTGAGCTGGTGCCTCGCTCGTACATCCCGGGCAGTGCCCACAGACAGGGAACGTGCTGCGGGAGCAGAGGGGAGCACAACACGGGGAACAGCTAAAAACTAAATGTTGAAGGAGGTGGGCCGAAGGAGAGTCTGAGGTGCGTTGGCAGGAGGGTGGAGAGGCAGAAGCACACACTCTGCAGCTTCGAGCAGTGTTTTGGGAAGCCCCGTTATCCGAACCGACGCTCCAGCGCCTCTACGCTTTGGAAGCACACAAAGGAGTAAGCGGGAGGGGAGGCTTCAGGGCATTCCTGGAAATTCCTACTTTGTGGAGTAGTATCTTATGCCATGACCCAACAGCGAGCCGAATAACCGGGTGAAAACCCACTTCATCTTTAGCCGTGGCTACCAGAGGCGGTGCCCGCACCGCCACGCAGTCTGCGTGAGGAACCAGCCCCAGCCACTACAGCCTGCTGCCCCGGTATAGCTCGGGGCGGGTGAGGGACCCGCTCACCCTCACGGGGAGCTCTCGATCTGAGGGACCTGCCTGCTGCAACCCCGGACACCTTCCCTTGGACAACGGTCGGGGGGGGGTGTGTGTGTGCTCTCCACCAACACGGGCAGTGAGAAGCCCCCCCGCTTTCTTTAACGCACCTCCCACATACACACACACACACACACACCCCTGCACACACACTCAGTTTCAATTCCAGATGCCCAGCACAAAAATTCAAGTTGCCCCGAGCTGCAAATCATTTCTGCAAACCAGCAGGTCTACTTTTGAAATCTCTCCTAAACGTTTGTGTTGTCATCCCAAGAGTCACCCAAAGATTATATTTCAGCAGTTAATGGATGCATTTTGCATGCTTTAAAATATTATAATGTAGGTTTTGTACTATTGCATCTTTATATCATGAGAGGAGCTCTTACTTGAGGAGGAATGAGTTCTGGGAGGGAGGAGGTTAGTGACCATTTCTAGAGTGCTTTTGAGAGAAGGTAGGAGGGGAGTGAGCCAGAAGAATCTGGTCAGCACACAAAATAGCACGGAGATGTTTCAGAAAGAAGGCAGACAGTCTGTGGATATTGGCAACAACTTCATCAGGTCAATGACCTACCATTAAGAGATGATAGCCCCGCTCAGCTTATGGTGAAGTAGCAAAAGTGCCTTCCTGTGTTGTACAGCCCTGTCAGNACACACACCCCCCGGTGCCAGGCTGGGAGCTACTCCTCGTCCGCCAGGACGATGCGCCTGCGTGCCCACGGAATTACACAGGTTAACATAGTTGTGCGTGTCTGAAGTGCCAGCACAGACTTGGTATACGCTGATCCATGGGGGAAAAAAGTATAAAGAAAAGAATAAAGACACATCCTACCTAAATATAACAAAGACAAAAATCTGGTATGATATTTTCTTCCCATTGCAGGTATCTAGTTTAAAAAATACTAATTTTCCAGGTAGTCTAGAACTGCAACATTTGGCCGTAGATGCCATAAACCATCATTCTCCTTGTTCAGCCAACGCACACTGTACAAACAATGCGATTTTAGAGCAAAAGTCTGGTTCCAGCAAAAATGGATGAAGACCTGATCCTGATGTGTGAGAGCCCAGAAACCTCTGTTCCCTGCAGGCGTTGTTGGTCTGAAGTCACAGGGAGCACTTAGCGGACTGTGCTTTCACCTCTCTCTGCCCACAATGGCTCCATCGGTTTTGCCAGACGTTTTGTTTCCGTGGCCCTCCACCTTGCTCTGGAGATGCTTCTTGCCCCAGTAGGAAAATGTAAGACTTTGCTTATCTGTCTCCACAGTTGTGGCCTTGGCTCTCAGGTCCATCGCGTCTGGGTCTGGAGCAACCGAGTCCTGCGAGCAGTGCAAACCTGAAGGACATCTTTGCATGCTCAGCCTGCCTCTCGTTTGCAGTTTAGCCTGAATTCCTGAGGAAAAGGGATGTCATAACCAGGATCCACGTGGCTTTTGGAGCCACTGGCCAGTTTCAGCTAAACGTGACACTGGCACTACACACAGATCCTACATTTTTGTAAGTTTTTGTGAAAATCAGAAGCAGGCAGCCATCTCCACAGGGCGCTTTCTGCTGGGTGACAGAGGCAAAAGCCCACTCCAGGAGGTGCCAGCTGGGCAGCACCTCCCAAATTCTGCCACGTCCTTGCCTGAGTGCAGGAGGGGAGCACATGGGTGCCTGTGACTCCCATAACTAGTAAGGACCACTACTCATTTTCCTTCCCTGGCTTCCTCAGCCCACAGCAACTAGAAAGAAACAAATTCCATCCTGTCTTCTTCTTCAGTAAGCATGGGACAGGTTAAAAGTTTGTGTGGTGCTTTTCCAGGTCCTCTGCCAAACTCCATCTAAAGGCTTTAAGAGCACAAACATTTCTCAGAGGCAGCTGACATACTACTACTGCGGAGTTAAGCACCATTCTTGCCATGACAAGACAGGAGCCTAAACAGCTTAAAGGTTTTTACTGCACCTAATTTTATCTCTGTGTGCGCCTCATTACTGTGTGGTAGCTTGTTTCACACAAGCGACTGCTGGTTTCCAGAAAAACAAGAGGACCCGTGGTGTCTGCATCGAAGGTATTCCTCGGAGAATGAGAAATCTCCAGTGGAGAAAGAGGTGGGTTCTTGTTAAGCACTGGAAACTGGCTGAAATGTAAATGTGTATTCCTTTCTGCAACGTGCCTAATTACCCATAAATGTCATTAAGTCGAGAAATGTTTTCCACCAAATTAACTTTGACTCCTGATATCTAATTAGCTGGAGATGCTGAAAGATAACAACTTATCAGTCACTGTTTAAGAAAACATACTTAATGGTTGACTTTTTTGCTAGCAGCCATGTTGAACCAGGTATTGCAGCTGTCAAAACGGAGCATTATCAGAACAATTACGGACAATACCTCGGTGCAGCTTCCTACCAAAATAATTTGACAGCTCGTTTCCAGGCAAGAAGTGCAGTTGATCCTAAACTTTCTGTGAACTGATTTTTCATTGCACAGAAGCAGCCATCAATTTTACCTTTTTTTTTCCCCCCTTCCCCCTTCCAGAGTGCACTATGTGAAAGCTTCAGTCCCGTAGCTCTCTTTTCCCACTCCCCTACTATCAAGGTCTCCTAAAGCGAAGGCTTTACCATCAGAGTTTTCACGAGGTAGTATCCAAACTCTCTAAAGTAAAGGAAGCAACGGGGAAGGGATGGTTATATTCCCATCTTTTACTGTTTAAATCTATAGTTGTGTACATCTTTTTACCTTTAACAGAAGGTAAGCTTTTCCACAAGGAAGGTCAGTGCCCACTGCATATGTGGGGGATGGCACTGAGGATGGAAAGCTTGAGTGCCCGGTGCCTTACTCAGAATATATTTAACAAGGTTATATTGCAAAATGAAAACCTCACATTCAAGTTCTCACAAGGAAAAAATAGTATCAAGCTCTCAGAATTGCCTTCCTCTTAGATGCCATCTCTTGTACAAGCTTCTGGATTCCCCTCTGCTACTGCTCTCGCACATAGCTATTTATTAAAATTCTTCCCCGTAATACATACCCCTCCCACTCGCTGTTTTTTTCTTTCTACCAAACAACTTTCAAGCTTCCTGACCTCTTGCTCAGACCTGGTGTAAATCAGCAGAGCTCCACTGCAGCCAATATCTCTCTAATTCCTTAGGCACAATGAGTCTGTTTCTTAAAACATAGCAGTACTTTTAAGTATTGACAAGATTATAATCCTTATAATCTATTGGATTATTATCCACTAGCAGATTTTAACACTAATTTCCACCACTGGCTTTTTAGCCTGTCATATTGGTGGTACGCACTTCTCTGCTTCCCTTCTCTTTCCCTAAAACATGTGATAACCCATCCAGGTGCTAATAGCTCTATACTCAAAAGAACTATCTAAGTTTCCCTCCTAAAAGCGATTTTAACTGAATCCCCTCTTTTCTCTTTAAATTGTGTGTGGCCTTGTTCCTTTTAATACTCTATCTAAGAAGATGTGTTGAAGGACGAATAGGAATAAAATCTATGCAAGTGGAGAAGGGAATGCATGAATAATCTCCACAGTTAGGTTATAAATTAGAATTATATTTCTTCTAGCCTGGGAGGTTATTTTAATCTCAACACTATGAACATTTCTCATGGCCCATTGCACATATGCCACCCACCAAGGACATTGAATCTGTGTTGTAAAGAAGATGCTGACCTCCAGAAAAGGTTCCATAGTTCAAGCTTGGGATGTCAAAATAGGAACGGATCCTATCCAACAGAGGCAGGGCTATGACTTCCGATTATTCTTGTTTTATCCCAGTGGGTTGTACTGTAGGATATCAAAGGCCTGGGAATTGCAAAGCGACCTACAAGATGCAGACACCAGTCTGCTTGTGCGAATGGAAGGTGTGTGACCAAAGCCTCGCAAGGGTGATTTGCAAACTCTGAATTCTTTGGGATGAAACTAAGCACATGCGTAGAATCTTCAGTATACGTTACAATATATTGTGATATATTGCAATTATCTGCTTTCTATTACCCCTCCCCTTTGAGAGGGCTCCTTTACAGTACTGGCATATGATATTACTTGTTCCTGTATCGCTGACCTGTGCCTGGCAAAGGATGTCATTTAATGGGTCATCTCCCTCCAGTCTTTTTTTCTTGAGGAGAGGAGCTGGATTATGTGGCGTGGCGTGGCGTGGCATGGCATGGCACGCCCCTAGCTCTCCTCCGTGCAGCAAGCTTTTCTTCTAGGCAGACTTCAGCAGAGTAGTCACCAGCCTTCTCCAGCACCAAGTTGGTGACCCTGTGCTCCCGTGACAGTCCAGCATCACTACTCCTGTAGCACCTTTGAGGGTTTTTTCCCTTTTGTCTCCTTGCTTGACGCCTGCTTGTCCCGCTCATTCTGGAACCTGTTCTATGTTTTTTTAACCTTTTTTTCCCTCCAATGTCTTCCCCTTGCCCTGGTGGCTGTCCATACAAAACACGCCCTTTTCTGCCAGCTGAGTGAGCTTTGTCTGAAGCCAGACAAAAGCTCTCCATCGCTATCCTTGTTATGTGGGGGCCTACACAGCAGGTATGTGCCACGCCAACTACGAACGGGAGATAAAATTTCCATGGGGGAGTTTTCCCTTTCAGTCTTTCCTTCTTCTCAAAAGCAGCAGTCAACAATGTCTATCCTTCAGTATCTTCCCACAGTTACTTCATTATTTTAATTTTACATTAAACCAAAATACTCTTTCTGGTCTTGGGTGAAAGGTAAGATAGGACACATTAATCAATGAGTACCATTTCCTCCTAAAGATGGGGCCAAAGACTTTATACTAGGATTATCTAAAACCTGGGAAGTCTTGCACTGGGTTTTTTATTTCAAAGCCATTCTATACAATTTCATTTTTCAGAGAAAAAGCAAAGTCTCTGATGATCTTTTTGCGATAAGTCCTACAGGTGGGTTGGAAAAATTAGCACGTCGCCTTTTTTTTGTCCACAGAATGTAAAAATTCTTTAAACTATTTTTCTCTCATTTCCTCACAGTAAGTTATCACATACAGAAGAGCTGCATATTCATACATTATTTAATGCTCACACGGTCCTCAGGTGTCCAGCATTTTGTTTTAAGTGGGCACACATTTACAAGCAACCCTACCGCGCGTGCCACCCCGTGCAGAAGTGGGTCCCACAGAAACGGGAAACTCGACTTCGGGGCAGGAAGGGAAAAATATAGGTCCGATCAGTCTGCTCCCCCACTTCCATTTACAAGGGGAAGTTGGTTACTTTAAAGGCTACCCAGGACACTAACACCCCTACGAAACCTTCACACAACCAATAGTGTTTAAGGACTTTTGAGTCAAAAATACTCCAGAGTGCAGAATCCCCTAAAGTCACAAGGAAATATGTGCTTTTATAGTGAGTTAGCTCGCCACGCAAGATGATTTAATGGCACGCCATGTAAAGAGTAACAGCCATTGACCCAGGGACATACGAGCCTTAACCATTAATCTCCCAGTAAAAAAACAACATGCCCCTTGTCAGAAGACTGATTGAAGAAGCTGTTTGGCTCTTAATAGCTCAACAGCGTGAAGTATCCACGTGGAGGCTGGGGAGATGGAAGTCAGAAACAGAGCATGGCAAAACTTGTTCAAAGCAACTTAGAGACACTTACAGAGCTGATACTTCCAATGGAATGATAATAACCACAACTTGCTTCTGGTGCTGGACACTACAGAAACCTGTGGAGCATTTCCTGTCTGATGCAAGGGATGCTTTGCAATCAAGGCAAAACATACTCAAGTAAAACTGGCATAAATTGTACCAACATACCGACATGCCGTGTAAAATGCAGTAGAAATAACACCAGACCATCTGAGGAAACTGAGATTTTTTAATTTTATTTTTTTTCAGAATTACTTGAAATGTGTAAAATTTTGTTACAATTTCAAGCATAAGAGCAAATTTTTCTCTTTTAACTTGCTTCAGTGAAAGAGTTTAAAGAGAGTTCTCCTTTCTTCAAGCCTCATCACATGGTGTCATTTGAAAACATGTTAGTTAGAGAAACAGCTACAACCCCTCGATGTACTGAAATACTGTCAAGGACTGCAGAGGAGTTGCAGCCTGGGCTGTGCTTCATCTGGGCTTCACCTCATTGCTTCTGGGTATGGACTGCTACATTTCGTCGGGGCTTCTGATCGGTCCATCACACTGAATCTGAAATGTCTGTGTGTTCTCAGGTTCATTCACATTATGGATATATTTTGAAAACAAGTCACTATGCACCGCCCATGGCACTCAAACAACACAAAATACCCTCTACTTTAAAAACATTTCCAGGGAAAACAAAAGTTCAGCAGAAAATTCCATACTGCAGAATTTTAGTCCCTGTACAAAACTAACGCAAAAATATTCAGAGCTACAGATCCATTTGCAAACCACTTTAAAACAAAGAATGATAAAGGCGGCAGCATGTGAAGACTTGGATTAGAAGGGGTACCATGGTCACCGTGACAGCTTCCACGGTAAGTTTCAGTCCAAAGAAAGATGCTGACTTACAACCTGCTAAAACAAAAAAATTCTTTATGGGGTTACCTGTGACTCTCTTCTCTAACTGCAAACTGCTGCTTAAGATAGAAAGATGAAAAATAATAGAATGTACCTTGTAAAATGGCCAGAAGCTTAAGTAACACATCCCAAACACAGCTTTTGCATTGTTTTAAAATTACCTCATTTGAAAGGCAAGCAAGCTAATTACTTTTTTAACTTCCATTGCTTTTCATACCAGTATTATGCCAATACAGACGGATGATATTTAAGTTTACATTCTACCGTAATCACTGCCGCAGCTCTCACCAAAGAGCAGGTTAATAGAGAGGGCAGAGGGAAGAGAAAAGGCGGCAGCCAATTTAGGTGGGGGGAAATGAAATTCTTCCCAGCTCTCCGGCGAACAGCTATCTCCTTCGCTGGCTGTCAGCGCGCAGACTTAAACCCGTCGCTTGATCTGACCGCGGCGAGCTGGGAAGGCTTATTCGCTCGGCGATGATACCTGTTGACCGGTTTGTCTCCCTCTCAGTTTCAAATCCTCTGTTGCTGTCAGCGACACATGCTTTCCTGCTCATCTGGGGTGGCCCAGCCTCATTAGCAAAGGATTTTGTGCATGTTAGTTAATTGAGCCCCATTCCCGCCACCTGCCACTCGCGAGCCTCATCTGCGCACTAACTGCTTCTAATTGTCATCATACGGCCGGCGCACCGCAACAACTTGAGAACAGACCCGTAGCAGCACGCACCGGGCAGGGCTCTCCCGTGATCTGGGGAGCGTCGGTGCGGCGAGAGGTGGCGAGTGTAACAATTTATCGGGGGATCAGATGTTTCGAGAGGAAAGGCACCTTGTGTTAACATCAGGTGCTAAAGCTTTGATGTTTATTATCATGTCAGACGCTAAGTCGAGCCGCATCTCGCCCGTAAGGCGACTTGATAAATGGATTCGCGCTCGCCTCTCCGCCGCCTTATTGACAACGGCGATGTAAACGGGGAGGGAGAGCAAGTACAATGATTTAAACATATGTGAAGTTTTGCAGCTCATTAATCTACAGCGTAAATCCCACAGCAGAAGTCCCATCACTTGCTAGGAGTAGACAGGACAAAGCACGCAGAAAAAGGTGTTCTGGAGGGACGAGGCTGTGAGAGGGAGTGGGCAAACCGACCTGCTATGTTTTTGACGTCTCCAACACTCATGCATAAACCGGTGCTGCTGGGCATTTTGTTCTGAGCAAAACCAAAACGGGATGCAGTCTTCAGTCATGGAGGATCTGGCAGCGTAAGCGGGAAATTCCCGGTTTTCACAGACCTCTTAAACATGCAGGCTGTCCACACATTGCAAAACAGTTCCCTGTCCTGAGGAGTGGTGGTCTTAAAAAAACAGATAATAAATTACAGTAGTCTTAAAAGAGCAGATAAATTACAATAGTAAATAACATCAAAAAAGAAAAACAGAGCAAAATTAATCGGTTTTTCTGTGCACAGCTCATTAGCATCGTTAATGGTAAACCAGTTTTCCTGTACTACTTGGTAAGATATTTCCAGATATGCTGTGAATGTGTTCTGGGATTTATTTTTTTAAAGAATACACAGATATTGTAAAAAAAACAGGTTCTTTTTGAGCTACATCTCTAAATGCAAGGGAGCATCTTTTGATAATCTGAAAACCTGATTTAAACACTGCTAAACTCTGCCGTCTGATACTCCGTTGCAGCAGTGTCGGGCTTTGAGATCTGTACTGAATGCACTGAAACTGGGATCACCTCATAATGATCCTGCAATGCTCCCTCCACCCATCAAGAACAATTTCTTTCCACAAGCACCTCACTGTGCCTGGGCACCCCCGTGGATCCTGGTCCAGGATTCTCCATGGAGATGCTGCAGCTCAGAAAACAAGGGAATTTTCCCACAAAACACACATTAAAGCAACGGTGAGACAATTGCTCTCCCAGGAATAACCTTCCCATGGCAGCATACCCTGCAATACAATTTTTCTCCTTCAGACTCCTTCTCCCAAGCCGCTGGTCCCTACAGCAGATGGCTTCCAGGTGCTGCCCACAGACTTCAGGGCCCTCCATACACCCCCAACCACTGCTTCCCTCCTGCCCTTGTCCATCTTTTGCTGAGTTAAGCTGTTGACTGGTGAAATTGCACAGGGTCCATCCTCAGTTTTCAAGACGCACCCGAGCAAAGCCCTGAGCAGCATGGTCTGATCCCAGAGCTAGCCCTGCCTGGGGCAGGGATTGAATCAGAGACCTCCTGAAACCATTCCAACCTAAATTAAACCCTCTGATAAAACCCACCCAGGACATTACAAGCCAGGCAGGCCTCTGTATGCAAAATGCAGTGAAGGATCCAGGGCAAAAAACTATTGTGAGCCACTGATCTTCAGGGGGGCTGGCAATCAAGGAGATCGGGGCATCTCACCTTACTTGAGCCTCTTGAATGTTCAGCATCTGCTCTGAACTGTAGACTGAATTACACTGTAGTTGTCCTCTACAGTCCGTGGAAGAACTGGGCACCACCAGACCGAGAACAGCTCCACATGTCTCGAGCCTCTGCCTTCAGACAGGACAAATCCCTCTCTGGCAAGACAGGTCTTTTTCCAAGAGGACATCAAGCAGTCTAAGCAACCAGCTCAGGGTGGAAGTACAGCAAGACAAAACTGCAAGGGAACTTAGAAATGATGCTCGGGCTGTCTTACAAGTTTTGCTTCTTCTCTTTCTCTTTTGCAGGGGAGAAGTGCAGACAAATTCTAAAAATCAATTCTGGTGGCTCATTTTACGAACAGCCCTCACACACCACACCCCCCCCCTGGCATTTCTTTTAGATGATAATCAGGGAGAAAAACAGTAACCATCAGGGATATGATCTGCAGAGGAGGATGATGCTCTTAAGCCATGACACCAGTTGATGTGGTAGCTTAAAACGCAGAGGCTAAGTAAGAATGAACTCACTGTGATCTCAAACACGAGCCTGATTTCCAGATGTGCTAAGGTAAAATGGAGTGTTACAGTAAGTCCCCCCCTGCACCTTGAAAAATCAGGCAGCTGTTATTTAGGCATCAAAATATGAGCAATTTCAGTGCTTCATTTTGTGCGCCCAGGATTAAGAAGTAATCCCTGTGACAGACCCAGTTGTACAGTCACAGCACAAGCTTCCCTGCCTCATGCAAGCCCAGTTTTTCAGAAGAGGTCAGGGCTGGACGAGAACATCTCTCACTGGACAGTCTTTGAACATCATACTATATTAGCCTTTTTTTCCTTTCTCTTTTTACGTCTGTTTCTATAGACACCCATACCAGCAATGAAGCAATGCTGCTCCAGGGTTCAATTCATACTGATTCACAAATGCCTGCCACTGATCCCTCGGTAAATAGAACCGCAGTCCCTTGAATGCAAAAGATCTAAAGAAATTGCCTTTTAAGTTGCAGACCTAAAGCTGGCCCATCACAATGCTTTTTCTTGATGCCTTGCTGAGGATTTCTCTTTATTTTCTTTTTGTGGTTTTGTTTACTCAGTTAAAGATTATCCTGACAAAGGAAAAGAAAGAGATTTTATTTTTAGAAACATTTACAAAAATTTTTAGGACAGGAATGGCTGTGTCATTTTGTGCCTGAAGAGTGTACTCCCTGTGCACTATCCTCTGGTGCAAATGCAAAGACTCTACTGGGATGTTTTTAAGCCTCTTGATTAACTTCTACAGGAGAAAGTTTTAAAACGATTAAGTCAAAAACTGTTTTTATAATTCCAAGAATTTCCTAAAATGTTTAACTCTTTGCAGCGTGGTGCTTAGGTACAAAAATAAGCAACTAAAAACTCTGTATGGGTAATCTATATATCCTGCATTTCACAAAAGGAAAAATATTATGTCACAACAAATCTGAATTTTGCCATGTTACACTGATAGCCAGAAAGCGTTTTAGCTCAGCTTGGCTTCTGCAGGCAGCAGCAAGGCGAGAAAGGAATTTAACACTGTGAAGTGTCCCTGTAACAGGCAGTGCAGAACCGAGTGGGGTGCCACTGATTGTTAGCATCACTCCGCTGCCTGAAATTCTGACAGGTTTCCCAGAACACTAACAGCTCTCTTTAAAATATTTTGACCACTTTACAGAATACAATTTTTTAGAATAAATTAATGATCTGATGTACTAAGGGAGTGTCAGATGTAGAGAGCTTTAGTTCACTCTGATTTCTTTTCTGCTATATCACAGAGCTCATACCAGCAACAATAAGCCGCGCTTTGTATGCACTAACGCCGTAGTGGAATTACCGTTTTTTTTTTAAAAAAGATCTTTGAAGAAAGTCTTAAACTCCAAAAGCAGAACTCTCCCATAACTACAGAGCTTAGTGTAAATGCATAATCCTTGATATACGTGATCTTTTTGTCCCCTGGCCTGTGAACTGGAGGCTGGGGCTTTGCTGCTCCGGAGATGTGGCAGACTTCAGAAGAAGAATGGCAGTTTGACACCGTACTGTCACAGTGAAAGCGGGTCCTTCATGTGACCCAGGCTTGGAGGCTGATGCTCTGTACCCAATAACAGCTGAAGCTGCATCTGCCACGTTTCGTGGGCCCGCCACACCATGCTGTGTGACCAGCTGCCTCTGTTTACGCTCGGCCCCTCGCAGCCTTCTGGCCGGGCTGCAGCCAGCCACAGCCCTGTGCTCCGGCGCGGGGCTTCAGATGTCGACGTGCGCCAGTCGCGGCACCGCAGGAAGCCCAGCGCATCGGGAAGGCTGGGAAAAGGTCTGCCGGCTCCGCGAGATGCAAAGTGAAGCTGGCGAAGCATCGTCACGAGCGGCCTCTTTGCGCAGGGGGAAGTTCACGCTAAAAACTCCTTAGCAGGTAAAACAAGTGAGGCTCTGGGAAAGCTGCTGAAGATAATCACCTTAAATCCTCTTTTTATCAAATATAAATCATCTGCACTGCTCTGCAATCAAATCAGAAGGCATTCTGCGCATCCTACAAAGAGCGGTAGCTAACAGCACTTTCCTTGCCATATAGCAGGTGCATGCACAGAAATCCCTGATACGGCAGGGCAGCAAGTCTTTGTCCCGAGCACGGTAAACACCTCCTCCCCACCTTCTTGGAGAGGACAGGGCAGGGCCCGATCCTGCAGTTTCAGTACCACAAGAAGAATTTGCAGGATCAGGCCCAGGTATCTTCCCATCTACCAACAAAATAAAGCGATCGCACTTCTTCAGCCCCCCCGCTGATTGCTGCCGTGACACACCGCTTCCTGATACAATCTTAAAGACAGCCCTGGGACCAGAGGCGGGAATCACAGAATCACAGCATCATTTTACAATCATGGAATAGAATAGAATCACAGAATGGTTTGGGTTGGAAAGGACCACAAGAATCCCTTCGACAGAAAATAATTTTGTCTTCAACCACGAGAGTTTCAAAGCAGCAATAAAAGTGGCACTGTAGTAAGAGAGCGCTACACCTAAAGGCACGGGACAAGCCTCCCGGGAGGCAGGTCCCGGCACTGCCCGGCTCAGCGTGCTCTGAGTGCTGCTGGGCTTGGTCAAGAACATCAGCGGATGTGCCACCGGTACAGCCCTCCTGTGAGAAAAACAGTGCTGCACCGCGCGTGACTCAGTCCCCGCAGCTTGGCGGCAGACAGCGCTGACTCCTGAGCTTCTGCCTTTGAGAAAAGTTTGGTTAGTCTTGATTATGGCTTTTATCTAAATGGAAACAACAAAAAGAGAAGCACGAAACTTAACAGAGCTTCCTGCAACTCTTCCTTTGTGCCTGACAGCATAACTTCTGTCCTGGTCACGAGTATCACTCTGAGTAAAATAGTGTGGACAATTTGGAGATTCTTTCTTTGACAGTGATCTGAAAAGACTTTTTCAAAATAAAAACACTCCTTTCACTATAAAGTAACTATTCCCACAGACTTAGCTTCTCCTACTCCTTTCCTTTCATTTCTCAGTTTAAAATTATTCTGATGCTAAAGAATGGCAGTCAAGAGCAGACAGAATCAAGTACACTGATAATTTTTGCTTCTTTCTCCTGCTAGATTATGGAGGACTGCAGTCTAAGAAAGATAAAGGGACACTGAGCTAAATTCCCATTCTCTATAGCTGGCGAAGTGTATAAAGAAAAGGAAGCCTGATCCTTGGTAATTTACCAGCATAACAGACATTTTAAGGTAAATGCTACATTTTAAGGTAAATGCTACATTTTAAGGTAAATGCTACCACTCCTACACCGCAGATGCAATTAAGGAGCTTGTCAATAAGGATGCAAACAGCAGTCAAGCACCTAAACAGTTTTAAACATGTAATGGAAAGAGTTGTCGCTAGAAATCCTGTTCACAGCTCTGAAGTCAGTGAGTAGGACATCCTAAGGGAAGGCCTGGGATATTAACCCTGTCTCTCTCATGTTGAGCGGTACCCACTGTCAGTTTGGAGGGAGGACAACTCCACCTCCCAGAATTAGAGCTGCTTAAATTACAGCCCACTTCTGTGGTTTAACCCAGCTGCCAGCTCCCCACCCGCCAGTAGGATGGGGGAGAGAATCAGAAAAAAAAGGTAAAAGTCATGGGTTGAGATAAAGACAGTTTAATAGGGCAGACAAGGAATAGAATAACAACAGTAACAATAATGGTAAAAGAATATACAAAACAAGTGATGCACAGCACAGTTGCTCACCACCTGCAGATCACTGATGACCAGCTAGTTCCCAAGCCACAGTCTAATCCCCCCACCAGCTTCCCCCAAGTCATATCCTGAGCATGACATCATAGGGGATGGAATGTCCCTTGGGCCAGTTTGGGTCAGCTGTCCTGGCCGTGTCCCCTCCCAGCATCTTGGGCACCCCCAGCCTCCTCGCTGGCAGGGCACTGTGAGAAGCCAAAAAGTCCTTGACTTGGTGTAAACATTGCCCAGCAACAACCAGAATATTGGTGCGTTATCAGCATTATTCTCATCCTAAATCCAAAATGCAGCACTATACCCACTACGAGAAAGAAAATTAACTCTACCCCAGCTGAAACCAGGACACCCACCCATAGACAAAGCCAAGGACAGCAGTGATGGTCCCTTATCCAGAACACTCCTTCCCAATCCAGGACACCCCAAGACAATTTCCTTTGCAAGTGAAGGGGATGGGGACGCACCTCTACTAGCCACTGAGTGCAAGCTCGAGCCACCAGACACTGCCATGTCCTGCACAGTCTTCTCTGTACTCAGCGTGGCAGATGACAGCCTGCTTTGGGCAACACAGACACTTACGCATTGGCAGGGGGTGTGAAGGGTGTCTTCTCAATGCAGTTAGAACATTTGGGACAAAAGAAAATAGGACAACTCTCCCTGCTCTATGTAATCTTTAAATAGTTTGCATTATTTGTTTAACTCCCCAGAATGCCCAAGTCTGGTCTTCTAAAAGGTGCAGTAGGTGTTCTTCACCTGGGATCCCAAGTTACTGGATTCCTGTTATTTTTGAGAGGGCCACATTCATGACGTTCATGCACTGAGCACTTGTCACAACATGAAACAGAGATTCTAATGTTTGTTTCTACCAGAATACACATTTAAACCACTGCCAGCCTTCTCTTTAGCAAACTATATTAATGCCCACTTATCTTTCACAGTCTTGGAAGGCCTTAGAGTATAGTCCTGAGGGCATTCACCACAGTGGTGGAAGACACAGATTCAAATTCCTTTGGGCACAAGTGGAAGTTAAACCAAATTACTGGCTACTAGGAAAACAGCATTTGCAAGGAAAATAGCAGCTATGTTCTGAGGAAGCTGGGTGAACCGTGACTAGGAAGCAAATCTGGCAGTGAATAACAGATTCACAAGTCTCAACTCGACATGTCACATTGAGCACAGAGATTTGCGGACAGCATCGTCCGGATCAGAGCAGTGCTAGGCACACTTCTCAGCAGATATTTAGGCAGCTCCAAGGTTAGGTGGCACCCTGATCATCTAAGGCTGTAAGTTTGGGAGCCTATGGGAGCAACTGGCGCCCAAGTCTCCAAGTGGCACAGACTGCTCACTCTCTGCTCAGACTTGTCTCCAGCCTACTTGGTGAGACACTTTGGTGAGAATGGCAGGTACCCACCATTGTCAGTTGTGTTTATGAAAATAGACAATTGCAGAGAGAGTCTGTGATGAAGAAAGCAAGCTAGGTATATTAACAGATTAATTGAAGACCTTGCCTCGCTTTCACCATTACAAACACCTTCTGAGAGAAAAAGGTATCTCAGCTTTTTTTTAAGGGACATGGTTTAGTGGTGGACTTGGCAGTATTAGGTTTATGGTTGCACTTGATGATCTTAAGGGTTTTTTCCAACCTAAATGATTCTATGATTCTATAATTAAACACAGTTGAAAGTTTTCATTGTGTTCTTTGCATGATTCCTGCAAAGCGTCAGTCAGAAGTCTCCTCGAGGATAAATCCTGTGGTGTAAGTTGGCTTTATTCCCTCAAGAATATAGTTATGAATATTTAAAAATATGTAAAACTTTAAAAATATTTACAAACTCTTGAAGTCACCCACTCGTAATTGTTGCACAAAAGCTAAGCAGCGGTATGCATTGGAAGGAGAAGTCAGACATTACTGTAAAGGTTGCTGGCGTTTTCCTGACACCAATCCACATTTTGCAGTGATGCTACAGCTTCCAGATGGTGAGGGAAGGCTGAACTTTGGCAATTAAATTCAGTGCTGATTTCAAACATGGAAGGTCACCTTCAACCTTTCCTCCACCTAACCTTAAACTCCGGTGAAGAAAAAGAATGGGGAAAGCAGTTCTATCTGCTCAAATATTTTGTTGGGGAAAATGAAAAATATTCACAGCCTAAAATCTCAGCAAGGACAGAAATGGTAGCTGCAGCACAGAAACCAGCAGAGATCCAGCTGAAGCTTCACACTCTACAGCTGCAAGGACAGCAGGAGTGGAAAACGCTGAACGCTTCTGAGGATCGGATCTTAAACACGGCACGCTGACAGAGCCTGCCTCTCTCTCACCATGTTTCTGTTTTCAACATCCACAACCGCTTTCTTTCAGATTCATATTCCACATACAGCAAAGAAGCGTCAGGCTGAACGAGTGCATGCAAAAGCTGAATTTCTGGAAATCACCGCTCTTTAGCAATAAGGAGTGAAGAAATGTGAAATTACCGTTATTCCATTTTGGGGATGGAAACCGCATAGCTTGATTTAGTCCATGAGGACATGTCCCAGAAGCAAATACACAGATGAATGGGTCTCTCGAAAATTACCCCACTAATTTGTAGGTAACAGCTAAGTATTAATATGTAAATTGATTTTAGTACTTCTTTTCTGCCTGACCAGAGAATGGATCTTCTGCTCGGAGTGAGCACTATTAAGGTTTACATGGCATCATGTCTGTTTGCAGTGAGTTTATGCACCTTTCTGAGGATGAGCTCACCAGCACAAGCCAAACTTCACTGACTTATGCTGGTGAGTGCCTGAGCACTAAAGTCCTACTTTACATGAGTCATGACCCTGTTTGCTCTCAGACCGGTGGCTTGTTCATCCTCAGTAGTTACCTCATTCATGGTTCCGGTGGACAATCCACCTGCGCGTTCGGAGCTGTTGCTTACATCATGTGTGTTGGGCTGATGCTTCCAGCTCCATAAAGGCAGTTGGGATTGTCTTGCTGGAGCTCACACAGCTGTTTGCAACACGTGTATGCAACATGCAAAGTTTCCTGTGGGTCTGACTTTCACAAACCAAATGCCTTATGACCTCATATTGCTTCCTTTCAGACTTTTTTTGATCAAACCATTCACACTCTGAGTTTCACTTCAGCCTTGCTGACGTCTTTCGGTTAGCAAACTGTAATCCAGTCGCCACTATCCGTGGGTGGCGATGGTTGTCTGCCTGATTTGTTTGGGATGGATCTTCTGTTTTCATTTCTTTGACCAAATGCCTACCTGGACTTTTAGCACTGATTTAGCCTCCAAAGGCAACACCCTGGCATTATAGCAGCAAAACCATTTTCACTTTCTCTTTACAATTGGATTAAAATTATATTACAATTCACATTTACACACTGTGCAGAGCTCCTCTGACATATGTAAAGCATTTCATTGTTCCTTCATTTCTCTCAGGCACCCATGGTTTGTAAATGCAGAAGGAAGCACTGTTTCAAACTATTTCTTTTCAGATGTTTTGAAAAAAGCTTCAGATCTAAGAGGATTTTTAACTGCTACAGCCTGCTGTTCAGGCATTTTCTCATTTCGTTTTCACATCTGACACCCTGCATGGAAAAAGAAAAAAAAATCATCCGTAAGATCTGAGATTGGTTTGCACCATTCAGTGCTCAGACCATCACAGAGCACAAGAATCGTCCCAACAGGCTAACACAGCATCCTGTTCAAAGCTGCAGTTTCCCATAGCAAGACTGAAATCCAACAAGATTTCAGCAAGCTGGCATGCTATGCACAACAAGATACTATTGCAGAGATTTATTTTTTTTTTTTTGAGAATACAGCTTGTTTGCTTGCAGGCTGAAGGGAAGGATTGTTTGCAGTACAAGATAAATTTCCATAGGAGTGGATCCATTGCCTTCAGATTTGAACCTGCCAATGGCTGAGCACCCAGATTAAGATGAAAGTGTTGAATTTGGTCTGTAAGACCTTTCGTGGATTGGGGCATTCCTCTTTTGAAGGGTAGTGTGTTTTATCCAGGCCATGCTGACCCAGCTGCAATGCACGGCATCATTTATATTACAGCAACCAAGGAAGTATAAGGGCCTCTCAGGTTCGGTATCTGCTTCTCACGGGATCAGTCCTACAGCTTTGAATTCTCTGTGTGGCAGAGCCCACCTGTTTCGGTAAGGTCAGCTATGGGGAGAGGGGAGCTAAGACCTCATGGAGGTATGTTCTTCTAGAGGTTTAAGCTGAAGGGCTGTATTATGCCTTTTAAGAACTCACTGTTTCGGTTTGGCTTTCTTCATGGTGGGTAACTGGAATAAGCTGCCACAGAACTGGTATCTTTGCACCAGAATCCTTGCATACTATTTTAAATCATACATTCCTGAAACATCTATGCTCCTGCTAGTTCAAGAGATTTATTCTGACAAGTGAGAAATGTCAAAAGAGTCAGTAAAAACTTCTATATCACTCCAATCATTCTGCAAAATCCTGGGCCCACTGAATCCAACAGCAAAATTACCTGTCTTCCTACTGACCAGCCACACCTCAGTAAACAACAGTCTTGACATGTTATACTCTAAAAAATTTTCAGGGATTCTATTTTAATTAATCAGAGATTTTAGGACTGACCTCTAAACTTCCTGAAAAATCAGCCATGCTGTCCTCTGGTCCAGCAATGACTTTCACATGATGCTTCTCATCTCCTGTAATAAATTCACAGATGGACCATCCTTGTCCTTCCAATGCCTAAGAATAACTCCTAAGTACTGTTCCCAGGGGATCTGATTTAGTTTACACACATCTGCTGAGATACGTGTCTTTGAGCCCAGATTAAGTCTTTGTTCGACTATATTTGAGCATTTGTGAAACTACTTGGCAAGAATGTCCTTATTTTATTCATTCAAAACATGTGCTCATTGTTGCCAGTGTCATCTGAAAACCTCTGACAGAACTGTTGTCTTTCATTTCCAACCTATTCACAGGGAGAAGGAAACCAATCGCAGAAAATGGTCAGCTACATTAGCCCTAAAGCTGTGCTCCCCCAGAGTCTCTCTTCTTTTTTAAAAAAAAAAGCTTCTATTTTTGATCAAATGTATTTCAGACTCAAATCTTTTCCTAGCTAGACTAGTAATGTTTTCCTTTATTAGCCCCCGTCTCAGTGAAGTGAGGATGCCAAGACCGTGGATGTGGCTCGCAAAAGCAAAACACATCTTACAAAGAGTACATGACACTTCCAGCTACATCCTGGAGTGCCTCAGCAACACACAACTTAAACCTCCCTTTCTGAGCATAAACCACCTAGTCTGTCACACAGCAAGACTGCAAAGCTGTTGCCACTGAACCTGCAGGGAGAATTTGCACAGCCCAGCAGCTCAGGAAGACAGTAGATCGGGGGTTGAGGTTTACGTAATTTCATATTACACAACTGCATCAACTTGTTGATCTGCTCTTCTGAGCAGGTGTCATCTTTGCCCACAGGTGGAAGCTCCCTGACTCATGTTACTTTCATAAATACTGTTAGACCATCGACCAGAACTACAATGCCCAAGAGAAGAAATACCTGTGTCTTCCTATAGGAAATATGGCACATGGTGAGTCATGGCCTTCTTCTGGTGGCTCATCGAGTTACTGCAGGCCAGCTCCATCGACCTTCCTCATCCTTGGTGTGCAAATAATAAGCTGGTCCTTGCTGCAACGTAAAATGGACTCGCTCTGATCTCTCCTAGTAGGATTATTATTACTATTATTTTCACGGAGAAAAGGAGAGGATCCAGCTGTCTGGGGACACAAGGAGCCAGTTCTTACCCTCTCCTTCAGGAGCAGAATGTAGTGTAGGCAGATGCAAAAGGGTATTTTGAGGAAAGACAGAATCAGATTGCTCCTCCCTGCTGAGCCCCAACCCACTCCTGAGGTAGGTGGCAGGACAGAGAAACAAGGCTGTAAGAGCATGGGCAAGGGCAAGTGCAAAGCAGTGGCTTCGTGGCCATCCTGACAAGGCAAGGACAACCCTGGGGCCAGGGCAGTAACCTCCAAGCTCCAATCCCTGCACTCTCCTACTGTGGCAATGAGCCCACTTTGGGCAGATTTCTCTCGTGCCTAAGGGACTCCTCATCTCAGAGCTTTTATCAGGACATAAGCAGCACCTTCAAGCACAGGCACGGACCAGCACCACGCTGCATGAGGTGCTGCACAAGGCAGGTCAAAGCAATGGCCTCTCCTCCCAACAGGAAGCAGAAGATACATGCAAATAAAACCACAGGTGGTTGCTGTGCATCTACAGACATTCTGGAAAGCTGCTGCATGTTTTGTAGAAACAAATGGTTTATAAGTCATGCTTTAAAATCTGACATAGCTGATGTCACAGGAAGCCCAGTCAAGGGAAGTCAAAAGCTTTAGGACCTGCGTAACCCTCCATGCTTAACCACAGAGCAAGCCCGGACCAGTTAGAGCTTGTTTCACCAGACACACTCTGCTTGCTGCAACTGCAGAAAAACAGCTTTGTGTTCACTTTGTGGGAAGCGCTTTGCCCAGAGTTATTCTGACACTTAACTTGAGCTAAAGTTTCTAAGAGCAGATGCAACAAGACCTGCCCAAAACAAATGTTTTGGGAAGCATTGCCTGCTGGTCCCTTCTCAATGCTACTTAAAATTTTAGAACTGAGATGTTTTCTTTCTGTTAGCTGTATAAGTGCCATGTATTTTTCCTTCCATGCAATGTTTGTGTTGCATTTTCCTCTGTTTACAGCACTTCCTACTTAGGAGTGTTAGTAAAGTTCTTCCAAATTTGCTGCTTTGATGTACTTGGCTTCTGTGGGGAACTTCTTATCTCCAGCTCAATCTGGGGACCAACATTAGTGCCCTCACATATTATCCTATCTTGTACTCAGAATTAAATTCAATTTTTAAAAATGAAAAACAACTAAAAGTAGTAGACATGGTGATGTTGGTTGGACTTGATGATCCTAGAGGTCTTTTCCAACTTTAAAGATTCTATGATTCTATAAGTTTGGACTTGATGATCCTAGAGGTCTTTTCCAACCTTAAAGATTCTATGACTCTATAAGAGCTCTCCCATTCCAGCCCATTCTTAAGCATTCCGGTCAGGACCTGTGTTGCCAGCCGTAGGTTGACAAGTCCCAGGCAAGAGTGTCAAACAGGGGATGAAATAAAGCTCACTGCTTTCAAAAAGTTAAAATGTCTTTTGTTTTACCTCCCTGCCTCCTGGTGTGGCCATGTTCCCCTAGCACAGGGTCACCATGCTGCATGTCCCCATCCCAGCACTCCCACCTCGCACTGGAGGAGAGAAGGGCAGCCAGTCCCCACACTCCTATCAAATTTCTGTACAACTTAGGTTCCTCTTCTTAGCTCCCCCTTATTATTTTAATTACTGCTGGAGCAAGCCCAAATATCTGGGTACGTATCATAAAGTCAATTTTTAAATAAGGACTTGTTGCATCAAAGTCATTATTTAGTCTCAGTGAGCCTCCAGAGTCCCTCTCCTTCCCTGGTAAGTGCTGCTAACAGCAGTCACAGCTGGGAGGGGGGAAAGGGGCTTAGGGGGGAAACGTGGGCACGCTGTGACGTTGCCAAGGGTCTCTTAAAGTGTGGCTGACAAGTGCTCAGTTGTCTGCAACAGTTACGATCTCCTCCAATGTCTCCATCATGTCAGCAGAGCAGCAGCAAAGGTGGCTGGGGACCCACAGGTTTTCTAGGCTTTGGGAAGACTGGGATCACATGCCGCAGATTTGGGGCGAATTGTTTATCTGCCGTTACAGTGCCCCAGTTCCCAGCCCCTGAAATGGAGGAAAGAGCGGTTCTTCACATGCCAGGGTGGATACTGCAAAGATCTTTTGGCAACAGCGACCCGTGTGTGAGTACGTGTGATGTGCTGAGCTCGCTATCACACTTGCACATCAGGCAAACATTTCTCTTCCCACATCCCTCTCTGGAGCACTAAATGGGAACTATAGCAGATGAGAGACCAGGGTTATAATAAGGAGGTGCCCGCAGAGCTGCAGCCTGAGGGGACATCAGAGAAAGCGAAGGACACGGGAGCTGCCAGAAGCAGAGCGAGAGGAGTGGATGTTTTGCAAGCGTTCAGCGTGCAGCCTTAGGGGAGGGTGTTACCCCGTCTTTTATACCAACACATGGCAGTCTCAGTGTGACTCCGTGTTGGCTGTTGTGCCTCCAGGAAAGCAGAGAAGGAATGCAAACTCTGGCACACAAGACTACCCGTCCATCCTTTGGAAGAACTGATGGGAGCTTTTTGTACGCCTGCCAAAGGGAAAAAATAGCAACACAGTTTACCTGGGAACAGATGGACCTTCCTGGGCAGCCAGCCTTAATTAACCAACAAGACAACTTAACAGCCTCGGGCCGCTGCGTGTTGCAGAGGCCTCGCCGGAGCGGCGCAGGGCAGCAGCCCAGCCAGCGAAGCAGCGCCGAGCCCGGCAAAGCGCTGGACACAGCACAGCAAGCACGGGGGCAGTCGGTGAGTCAAAGATGTCACTTGTCCTTTGCTTTCCCCGCCACTCCTCCATATCACGCCGCTGACACCACAGCCTGGGGCCGGCGCTCGGGAGGAGAGGTGGCAACCCAAAAGGCCAAGGACGTTTCCCTTTCAGGACATGGAGGAGAAGTGGCACGCTGCAGCACCGGACCTGAAAGCCTGCCAGGAAAATGCCCCCTGCCCAGCTGCTCGAAAGAGGTCACCTGCGGCACCTTGTGCCACCTATGTTCTCAGTTTTATCAGAAGTGTTGCAAAGTTAACTCAGAAACGCTCAGAGAGGAGGGGGTGAAGGGAAGGAGCACAAAGGGACTACATTCGCCGTGCCACAGGAAGGTTTCTCACTTGAGCAATTAACAATTTTCATTTTCCAGTCCATACACGGTTCTTCCTCAGCAGCTCTTCCCACCAGGCTCGAGAATCACCAGTGAGCTCCCATGTGCCCCCTTTCCTAATAGTAAACGTTGCCAGCTATCAGACATGGCCGAGACAGCACCTCCATTTCAGACAACGCATCTGCTGGCTTTCAAACTCACGTTCACTTTCCTAACCTTGTCCTTAACATTTTTCTTGGCTTAAAAAAATAAATCATTTTGAGGAGAGTCTCAAAAAGCATCCCTTACACATCTGAATACCTATACAAGAAAAACAGCGTATTTTTGCCTTTAAAATCATAGAATCATTAAGGTTGGAAGAGACCTCAACGATCATCTAGTCCAACCGTCCCCCCCATCACCTATTACTGACTAAATGATGGCACATACTCCTTTTCTGCACACAACTTGAACTGGCTAGAATTAAAATTTTAAAGCTATATACCGAGTGAAACAGTACATAAAGAAATACAGGTGTGAGACCTGTTGGGAGTTACACAGGGTTTTGTTGAATCTGCTGTTGGGATCTGCAGCCCAGTAGCAACTGTAGCTTACGGCTGAGAAACCAGCACTGGTTCACAAATAAGACAATTTTATCTTTTATATATATTTCTGTATATAGATGTGTCTATCTAGCACTGTATATTCAAACACATAAGGAGAATGAGGACTCTACTTTTTCCCCTCATTCCGTCCCCCCATTTTAAAAAAGCTTTTAGAAATTGTCAGAAATACGCTGCAGGTCAGACCAGGATTATTCTGTATATTCAGCCAGTGAATCAGCGCCTGTGCAGCACAGGGCTATCTGTAATTTAACTTGTAGATAATCTAGAAAACAAGTACAAATCTCCATCTCTACCCTACCATGTGTTGCCGTACGGTGCCGTATGTTTATCTCAGTGGAGGCTATTTCTCTACGCCATGTCTGGTTACGTTTGAGGGGTCACATTCCCTTTGACGTAGAACCTTTAAAAGCAGCGGGAAACCATTGTTTCCAGCACAGTAATTGTCAGAGTACATCTTTTCCTACAGACTCTGCTTAGCAATACGAGAAGCTCCCATCCACACAGCCAAAGCAAAACCAAGAGTAAGTACATTAGTTTCTGTGATTATAGCATTAATCTCCATGATGTACAAATGTGGTCATTTCAAACTCTCCCATACAGATGGCTCAGTTACAGTCACCGGCATAGTCATAAATGGGGAACCAGTTAGTTGAAGATTATTTTTTTTCCCTACAGATATCAGGCTATTGAGTTTTGAGCTAATCATCGTATTTAAGAAGTGTCAACTGTCTTTGAATGTCTGAGATTTTCTGGTAAGGCAAGTCAGGAAATTCCTAATATGCTGAGTAAAAGTTAATTAGCTTCTAATTTTTTAGATCATTTAAAAGATGAATAATATTTCCTCCCCTTCTCTGTTAAATGCAGCTGAGCAGAGCTCTCTTCTACATGATGAGCAGACAGCAAGGCAACGTGAAGATTGTCTTCCTCCAATCTCAGCAAGTCGAGCCCAGTACTTGTAGGCCAAACACATTCTGGTAGGTTGCAGTCAGCCAAAAATATGAAGAAAACATCACGAAAAGAGAACATACTATTTCTGAGACCCTTTCTTTTCCTCAGATCTCTATTATTGGCCTTGCATTTCAAATAAGCTCATAGCGTAAGACCATGGTCAGAGCCTGTGGGCAGGCCGCTCTGGGTCTGGCCATATCACACAGGAGTTTTAGCCCTCCCGCTAAAGTTGCCCTCGGGCAACTCTTAAAAAGCAACACACAACTCCTGATCATTAATGATTCATTATCTGTACCCCTCTCTCTCTCTCTTTTGTTCTAACTGCCACAGTGTAATTCTTTGTCTATTTACTGTGTATTATTGGCCAATAACACTTCGTAGAGTCTTTAAAAAGAGCTGTTTACTCAGAGTCAATAACACATTCATCCACGAGGAGTTAATGCTCTCACATACACTAGGGGGGAGAGTTTCAGAGGGCTGCACAAATCCCACAGCATTGTTCATGGGGATTTGTGTGCAAACTTCTGCTTACCCCTCCTTGGAAATCTACATTTAATTCCCTTGTGTATGGTAATGACAGTGCAGTGTGCTAACATTTCCATGGCTGGTAACCCAAACAAGTTAACAGAATATACTCTTTATGTCATTGTCAGTCATTGATGGGGTAGTTGGTTGGCTTTAGTTGATAGACTTTCACCTTTGTCCTATCTGCAGCTGAAGAATTCCTGATCAGGAGAAGTACTGGAGGAGATATAATCCAACTAGAACAATGCGCTGCAAGTGACCAAAGAACATGTGCTGCAACAGCAGCAGTCCCGTGCCTGGTAGCAAAGAGAAACCTCCAGGACTGCTTGTGCAATGAATTCAAGACATGCAGTCTAAGCACTGGGAAACTCCACCAGAAGAGATCCTGCACAACAGCAAATCTGCAAAGTTTGTAAGGACTTCAGAAGCATGGGAAACAGCTGATTAGAAACCTGTACGTCCTGGGCACATATAGAAAATATCTTCAAAGCACTGTGCAGATTTTACACCCACTGCAAAGCGCAGTACATTACTTACATTACTGCCCCTACTCAGTAACGAAGCAGCTGTGTTTTGCCCACTCACTCCACACTTCTGGAAGATCTGGGCTAACTGAAGTTGCCCTCTCCCTTCAGCATTGTTACCACACAATATATAAACCTACAAACTCACAAAGGGCTTCACAGGGTAAGAGGGCAGATAAAGCTCAGTCACAGTTTATCGAAATACCAAATGATTGAAATAGCGACCGATACTTTCATTCTGCTCCCTTTTTTTGTCAGGCAGCAAGTTTAAAACATAAGGACTGAGTAAGTCTCTCTCTGGCTCAGTAGGTCCTTACCTGTTCTCAAATTTTTTTCCCTAAGCCCTTGCCACTAGCCAGTGGTCTCTGGGTTTAAATGAGTTACCAGGCTACCCATTTTAGACAGCCTAGAAAAAGAACCCCAGAATCTTGCCTCCTGTGTGTATTCATGACTTTCTCAGTCAGTCTTGACAGCTGAGGCTATCAGCACTAAATAACCAAATAGTCAGGGGGACAGCAGGTTGTTCTGCTGCTTTCCCAAACCCCAGGTTGAACACCAAACCTGAGGCAGATCACATCACACTTGTTAAGTCAGGCTGGGAGATCAACAACAATTTTCCCACCTGTATGATCATCAGTTCTCTCTAAGTCATAGGATCCTAGAATCACAGAACAGTTTGGGTTGGAAGGGACCTCAAAGATAACCTAGTTCCAACCCCCCTGCCATGAGCAGGGACACCTGCACTAGATCAGGTTGCCCAAAGCCCCATCCAACCTGGTCTTGAACACTGCCAGGGAGGGGGCAGCCACAGCTTCTCTGGGCAACCTGTTCCAGTACTTCATCACCTTCATAGTGAAGATTATTTTTCCTAATATCTAATCTAAGTCTACCTTCTTTTAGTTTAAAGCCATTACCTTTTGTCCTATCACTACATGCCCTTGTAATCAGCTCCTCTCCAGCTTTCCTGTAGGCCCCCTTTACATATTGGAAGGCTGTTATAAGGTCTCCTCAGAGACCTAATTCACCAGCTTCATCATCACACACAAAGACTATGAGCACAGCCAACACCACCTTTGGGTTTTTTACTAATTCTCTGCATTCCAGTTGCTTGTGAAATCTTGTAGGAGCATTCACGTGTGCTGGGGGCTAATGCATGGAGACAAACTGTGGGGCTTGAGGCACATTTCTTCTGACCCTATACAAACCAGCCCGTATACATTATAGCAGTGGCATTTGCAATACCCCAACTGAGCATATCGGCATGTTCAATTTATATAGCATGTTTTGGAGGGTGCCTATGCTCCCTTTCTTTCCATTCCTGCACAGTCAGGTTACAGGAAGCTGCTCTTGGTGCCCCATTTCTTGGGTCTTCCTCTGTGTTCCAGCCTGTTTGAGAAGGAAGAAGCTGCCACTTCATTTAATGATTGCTAAGTTCTTCCATGCTTCTAGAGATGACTCATTGAAAATCTGTTTTGGCTTAAAGCTAACGGAATTTTTTCATAAGTGACCTATATCACACTCCTACATGAAAGGCTTTCATTCCACCTCAGAGCTGGCTAGGAACAAAATCTAATGTCACTTGTCTATTTTCAGTGCCACAGAGAAACGTATTTAATGAAGAAATAGCCTGAAAGTAAAAATGTGGTGATCCTCAAGGGAAAAAAAAATAAATGATTGTTTCAATCAAATTATTTGTAGTGCAGAGAAGGAAAACGATATTTCATTTCCACGTGACAGCATAATTCTAAAAGTCCCGCTAAGTACCTTAAAAACTTGAAAAAATTACATGTGTATGTCTATTTCCCATCTTCTACCTTGATCCCAGGAAGGCTAACATTAGAAATCTGGACTTCGCCACAGGCAGACTGAAGGCAAAATTTAGCAAAGGCTATATAGGGATTACCGTAAGAGGACTTCAGGAGTTTAGTCATGGTTTGCACCAGCAATTTAGATAGATCCCACTGGAAAGAGTTGCCAAACAGGAAAACCAAGGAGAAACATACCCTTGGAAAAGATGAATTATGTCAGACTTATTTGATTTCAAGCATCATGCACAAGGATTGTCCTGAACACTGTCCCTATTACACGCCACTGTTAAACTAAACTCATCAAGCCAAAAGCTTGAAATTAATGCTCTGGGAAGGAAGAACTACTGGAGCACCTGCTGTTAAATCCCAAATATGGGGGATTTATCATTAAGCATTTGAGATCACTTGCATCAAATCCCTCTGATAAATTCAGTGGATTAAAGCTGACTCAGAACTATTAGATTTGTCAATGGAAAACAAAATAAAGGAACTGATAAGGGTTATTTCTAAAGAGTAAATATATTTTAACATGCCTCCAAGTTAAAGCCAGTGACCTTTTTGAAGAAAACAGGGACTCAGGGCATGATTTGTTCAGGTAGTTACAGCACAACAAGAAATGATATGATTAAAATTATTTCTTGCCTTATCTTCTGAATTAAAGTATATTTTCCTCCAAGAAAGAAATACAATCTCATAACAAAAAAGCCATGAAAACAAAATACAACTAATGAAACTAATATTTTCTCCCCAAAAAAAGAGCTTCATCTCTTGAATCCTATGAGGTATCACAAGTAAAAAGACTATATCACATCCATGTTCTCAAAAAAAACCCATGCTGTGCATTGTTTTGAAACTACTCTCTCACAATATGTACTAATATTTTCAGTGATCAAAAAACTGCTAAACAAAATGAGATAAAGTTTCTTTGTTTTGAGCAACACAAGAGGCCACACTTATGTGAACCACTTATGTTATGGATATAGAGAAGATTAAAAATAAATAGATGATAAAAAGAATGCCTCGATTCTAAATACATATTTATGAGCCAGGGTAACTCTCACACAGACATTGAGAAATACTTTTATCCCAAAGAAGTTTTAGTGGCATTAATTTATTTCTACCAAATTTTACATTTCATGGCAGACCTCAGCTGATAGAATAGCAGTAAAAATTATTTACAAACTGTAAATTGGACTAAACAGAGTTCAGGATAGAAATTTCTTTTTGAAAGTCAGTAGCATTGTTTTCGTGTCCCAGGGAAGAAATTGAGGCACATATAAGTACAGCTCAGCAAGCAACTTAAGAGAAAGGAACAGACCCAAGGTCTCCCAAGTCCAAGGACACAACACTGGGCTTATCATTACTACACAAATTTCAGCAAATACCAGAAAACCACCTTAACTGTGTCCGAAACTTCTGGGAACCCTTTCACAACTTCAAGTTTTCAACAACTGCAACACAAGGATAATTTGGACAGCTTTACAAAGGGATCATCAGAACTGACTGCTTTGTGGTATCCGGCACCATGTTTGTAAATATAAATATAGATCAGGCTAAAAATTATTTTCAAAGCAAATACACGCTAAGGTTCCTTTAAAATCAAGTTTAAGAAATATGGTTAGTTCCTTCTTTTGTAACTCCAGGAGCTATAAAGCTTTAGCCTTTGAAAAGTATCTGTTTCTTCATTTATTTTAATCTTCTCTGGATTTCCATCCACTATTTAGAAGTGTAAAGTGAGTTGTTTATGCAAACAAGGAAAATGATGGGTTTCTGATTTTATATGCAGAATCATGACATTCCACTACAATGCATTATTATCATGATAATACTTTGCACTTACAGAGAAGGAATTCAAAGTGCTCTGAAGAATTTGACTCTCTGGCCATTCAATTTTATATTATCAAACTGTCTAGGAAAATATGTTTCTGCAATCTTTCAACTGCTCTCAATTAAATAAACTGTATTTAACGTAATGTGAATGTTTATAATTCCAACTGGTTCAAAACCTGTTGCTTTTGAATAAATACTATAAGCAAATCAACATTTAATGTCATAGTAGTCCCCTGCAGCTCTCTGCATGTTGCAACTTTACAGATGTTCCCAATAGCTCAATGGATTGTATAAACAAAGATCACGGTTAAGGGTTGTCTTGCTAAAGGTCTAAATGCACCAGCAGGTCCTGCTAGCTTTCTGTATACCTTTAGTCCAGCGGAGATTTGATATACATCTGTTTCTTCCGAGCCATCAATCCATAAAAAGTCCAGCAGGGTACTTGCTTGGTTTTCTCTATAGAATTAAGAAATATTAGGGGGGTTTTGTGTCCTCTAGATGCTGTCCACTGCCACAGGAGCGCTTCTGTTAGTCTCCAGATAGCTATCATTTGTCTGTGAGCTGTGGTCAGATGCTGTTTTCTTGGCAAGTTGCTGGTTGTAGAGTTACCATTACTGTCTTTGTGAAGCACGGGGTACCATTTACTTCATGAGGAGACAATGAAGCAACATCGGTGATGCTTACACATCCCTCTATTGCATATTTCAGATGAGAAGGGAAGAAAAGAACAGGAGATTTTCAAATATGGTTGAGATTAACAGGTACCTGACTCATATCTGACTCTTACTGACTTCCACTGGGACCTGAGTGCCCTCTGAGGTCTCCACCATACAAAACACATATGAGAGTTAGTTCAAAAAAGACTGTAATGCTGACCCTGCCAGGCAATCACTTCGACACTGCAAAAAACCACAGACTGACCTATTGTGACCACAATGCACCACCACAAAAAGTAATGCCAGTACAAAGAGTGACCAACTGTCATCCCTGTGACATGGGTCTGTAGGTAACGTTCTGGCAAAGGAACACATTTCTAAGACCACTTGATGAAGTTGCCTGTGCATTCTTCCAGTTCCTGTATCTAGAGGGACCGGTGAGATATATGTATATATGCATATATTTGTGTGTGTATATATATGCCCACATATTTGTGTGTGTATATATATGCCCACATATTTGTGTGTGTATATATATGCACACACATAGACACACATATACGTAATTTTGTTTATTTTTAATTTGGGTTAATAGGAAAAAAGCTCAATTGAATTCCTCAGCCAAGCTAGTCTGACACAGTTTAAGGAGCAGCTTACTCTTGAGAAAAAGATGTGAAGGATATCGTGGCTGTGAGTGGCAAGGTGCTGCTCTGGGTGCTGCTCTTGTCTTAACATCATTGCCTACCCTGTTTCTGCTGCTTTAGAAATTACACAGCAAATAATCTCACCACAGTAACACTAAAATACTCTGGCTTCCCTCCTATACACCTGTCAGCTCTTCAGTCACTGTCACACGCCAGCATTAATACTCTTCAGAGTCTTCTCAATTTCTTCTTCTCCTCGCTGCATACCCCTAGAGTCTTCTCAATTTCTTCTTCTCCTCGCTGCATACCCCTATCTGTCTCTTACTGACATCTAGATTCCCTTCCCTGTCCTCACCAACACATACAAAACTCAGTTACAGTATTTTCCCCCTTTTTTTTTTTGTGGTTTGTTTGTTTAAGACCAGATATTTAAGTCCCATATTCCAGATACAGTGGTCCCTATATTTTCAATTTAGATAATAAGCTCTTTGTCTTATTTGTTTATACAAAGTGTGGTGGGATGCTTACTTGGAGATGCAGTCTGTGGGACACTACCTTGCATTGTGCAGGTTCAGTCTTAGATAAGATCTTCAAAATGTATCTTACAAAGCTAACAAGAGAGCCGTACCTCTTGTTTAAAAGTCTTCTGTTCTGAGAAGCTTCCAGGATGCACAACTAGGGATCAATAGATGGAGTTTGCTAGATGGTTTCTATTCTTGGTAAAGTCCACCAGTAAAGAGGCTGCTTTGTCCCCCAGACAGCCAGAACTGTAACCATCCCCAGGGAGAATTTGGAGATTAAGGACAGTGCCTCAAATCCTGACAGCGAGTAAGAGAGTGACAGGAACTGCACATAACCCATCCCACAGGAGAGTGAAGGAGCACAGACGCACATAGGCGCTTCTGACAGCCAGATCCATCCAATAGAGCATTCACTTTTGTCATGTCCCCCAGGCAGATGTTGCTGTCATGTTCAGGTGGATTTGGGCAGCTCCTTCAGGAAGGAGGCCAGGGAGGGGTGCAGCCAAGGGACAGCAGGCTGTTTTCCTGAAGCTGATCCTTTTCCTTCCCCTGAGGTGTCCTAGGAGCCCATCGCACAACGAGCTGCTTCTTCCAGCCCTCAATGAGAATAAAGTAGAGAGTTTTCAAATACATACATCGAGCAAACTCTGCCAGGCCCTTAAATGTATTCGGGTGGCTATTTCTTCTGAAAGCAATGCAAGTTTTTTGCCCCTAAGCTGATTTAAGGACCTGGGCTGCACAGTCTTACATTTCCTTCTCTTGCATTTTAATTTGTTTAGGTTTCTCCTTCCTGAGCCTTGTGTCCACCAGAAGCAGAAGAGTGATCATTCCTCACAGGTGTAAAACAAGAAAATTACCAGCAGGAAATGGCTCACACCCACCACTCTGCTCACTGGTATCTTCGTGTTTCCTGTACCATCATCTAAAGAGACAGAACTACTTCCATTTAGTGCAAAGCAGCTACCGAAAGTTAAAATAATTACTTACAAAGAGAGTACATGTTTCTTTCATCTAATTAGATAATATGCCCAGGTGTTTAGCACCAAGGCATCTACTCCTTAATTGGAAAAAGTCGAGGACAGAAACTAATTAGCAGCATTAATCAAAAGCAGAGATGTAATGATAATTAACAACACATCCCCACTATAAATGCAATCCCTTTATTATAAGGTATTCCAAATTGTAAAATTAAACGGACAGACTTTTACAGTAAGTGTTTCCAACGGCCATCTTCTGGCAAAACTACGCATTATTTCCTCAGAATAAAAGATAATAATCAGACTGAACAATGTCATTTTTCCACACAATGGCTGTCAGCAGTTTTTGTCCTGTAAAAAAAAAAAAAAAAAAAAAAAAAAAATCAAATTCCTAGGTGTGCTGTTTTCGGCTGGGACAGAGTTAATGTTCTTCATAACAGCTCATACAGTTTTCGTTCCTGCTGAGCAGGGGTTACACAGAGCCAAGGCCTCTTCTGCTCCTCACACCACCCCACCAGTGAGGGGGGTGGGGATGCACAAGGAGTTGGGAGGGGACACAGCCGGGACAGGTGACCCCAGCTGACCAAAGAGATATTCCATATCATATGATGTCATACTCAGTGTATAAGGGCCTGGGGGAAGAGGAAGGTGGGGATTATGTGTTTGTCTTCCCAAGCCACTGTTAGGTCTGATGGAGCTTTTCTGGAGATGGCTAAATTCTTGCCTGCCCGTGGGAAGTGGTGAATGAATTCCCTGTCTTGCTCTGCTTGTGCACGTGGCTTTTGCTTTCCCTATTAAACCGTCTGTATCTCAACCCACAAGTTTTCTCGCTTTTACCCTTCTGATTCCCTCCCCCATCCTGCCACGTGAGGAGTGAGCAAGCGGCTGCGTGGGGCTTAGCTGCCAGCCAGGGTTAAACCACAACACTAGATAACTCTCCATATTATTGCAGCCACTGAGTGCCCAGGGCCAGACAGGTCTGTGCTCTTGCTGGGGCAAAATGCTACCTACCACACTCAAGAAAGTGCTCATACTAGCAAAAAAAGCATATGAGGGGAAAGGAAATACAGAGTTTTGGTAAGATTATATTTTTCCTGCTCTCCACAAGCATGGGAAGCTACAGTTCTCAAAAGTTTTGGCAAAGACTTCAGATTTGTGTGAAATAAAGAACTGGCCAGCTGCAGGCAGACCCACTGCCCTCCTACAAAAACTTCTGGAGAAGGCAGGGCCAGAGGAGAAATCCCCCTCTCCAGCTCCCCACCTCAGCGCTGCCATTTAGGAAACCTTGCAGTTTTCCAAGAGTGTCAACACACTCAGACGCATCCCAGCACACAATTTCAATTTGGCTGCTCAGGGTTTTGAGTTCACTGGTGTTCAGTAAACTGCAGCTGCACTGGATTTGCAAAAGGGAGAAACTGCTGGGTTGTCCCCTAACTACCCTCCTCTCTACCCTTGGGACTCTCCAGGGTCACTGCTTCCATCCTCCCTCCAACTTCTACCCAAACTCCTATTTTACCTCTGTTCTTTTCTGGGCTTCCCATAACGGAGCTAATAGAAATGCATCTTCACAGTGAGCTAGAAATTATCATCCCATATAGAAACATAGTCTGCAGTTGGTTACTGCCAGCTGAGCTGCAAATTACGTTATTATAATATTAACAATGATTTTCCTAGGCTCTGACGTGCCATTAAGTGATTACTTACAAGAAGGAAAGCATCGAGGGAGGGAAAGCATTAAAACAGCAAGGCTCGGTGTTAGAGACCGCAGGAGTCATGCTCTCAAGAACAAGATGCCCACAGAAAGAGAAATTTCTGCCCACATCTGTGAAGCCTACTTCCCAGGTCCACCACAGCACATTTTGCACGTGGGGCATGCAGCCCTTCACTAGCTGGGTGATTTCTAACACCGTTCACTTGCTCTTTTCCCACCTACTCAGACACTCCTGCGAGGAAAAGGAAATTCTTACCTGGTTCAAAATGTCAAAGGAGTAAGTCAAAACCCAAGGGGAACAGAAGAAATCTTTGTGCCAGGCTAGCCCGTAGGCCAGTCATTTGCAAACAAACTGTTCAGATCCTGACTGTGAAAAATCCTGACTGCTGAAAATCCCACTGCTGGGCAATGGAAGATTTACACTCTTTCTCTACACTTTTAAGGCCGTTGACTGACATGAACCCATGTAAGGATTTAATAATCTCATTTATTTAACTGAGCTAATTTCTGTGAGTAATACCAAGGGTATATGTAAATGCTTGCAGGGCTTCAGTAACAAGTTTCGTTACCTCTGTTTAGCAACCGTACCGTGGTTTGTGTGCATTTCATGTTACACACGCTGCCTGTCAAATACTGAGAAAAACTTCCCCGGGATCTAAGCACCCAGCTCTCCAGAAGGTGAAGTTTACAAAACAGAGACCAGAAATAAAACTCCCTGAGGTACAATCTTCACATGTCCCTCAAATGAAGGTTGTTGGGGTTTTTCATTCTTTTGCACCGAAGAGAGCTGCTACACATCGTCCTTTTCCCAAAGGACTAAGGCAACGGAGACTGTTTCTGAACAATACCTGACACAAAATAAATCTAAATACTCTCTCAGCTTGCTGCAGCTCCAACGCAATCTTTCTATTATTTTGGTATTTCTATGTTACATTTTAATGAAGAGACAAAGCAAAACAGGAAAATGATAAATGATCCTTTAATTTGGTGTGTGGACTACAAATAATTGCCATCAATATTGATTAACCCTTGGGGACACCACTGAATTTAAAACCTGCAGACAGTGAAATCCCAGCTGACGCGTGCTCTGCTTTGAGTAACACTTATTACATGTCTCTATGTTTATATTTACCTGAGAAAACTGTGAAACTAATGGTCTCACACTGGGAATAATATGTTGTCATATGCTTCAGGACTGTGCAGTTTCTGCAGCTCTCTACCCCTCCCAGCTGCTTATCAATGACAGATTGATTAAAGTTCTTCCAAATCTGAGTATCCTGAAAAAAAATCAGACCATTTCTGAGTGCTTAGTAGCCCCAGAAAGCATTTGATAATCTTCCAGCTCAGTGCTGGTTTTTAATTAATATAAATCACCAGAGACCAGATTCTGTACCACCCTACTGCAAACCCTACTAGGTTAATTGACTTCGCTGAGGTGGCATGAGTTCATGCAGAATTTGGCTTAACAAGTCATACCTATATTGTTTTAGTTATTGCTCTACAGGCAGTGAAACCTGTGGGCCTGGTACCAAATATCCCACTGTTAGTGTGATACCAAATCAGAACCCAACTGTGCTGTGGGATATACCAAGGCATTAAAGGCTAGCAGAGTCATTTTAATAAAGAGGACGAGTTGTCAGTAATATCAGCCAGACAAATTTACTATCTGTAATCTATCTTCCAATTAATAAGTATTAAACCAGACTCTTTCTTCACATGTATTTTGTATTTAAACTGCACAACAACTTCTTCCATAGTTTACTCCATGCCTCGAAATAGATGTTTCACTGGGGCTTTGTATGAAGGTTCCCATGGCTGTTTTCATTACACTTACTGCTGTTACGTGATGGTACAGTATTGTGCTTAGTTGCTTGAAATACTCACTATAGCAGACATTTTAAAAATGAAAATATTCAGTATATGTCTTGATTTAATTTTGCTTGGGTTTTGGTTTTTTTTTTTCTTAATACTTCTATGTTTGTATTGTAACTACCTAACATGCCAGAGAAAACACGTCATTAATAAGGCAGAAAAAGGCAAGCTGTATCTAATCGAGTACAAAACACTAACATGATTTTAAATTAAAGCTTCCACCATTACAAGAGATCGGAAGCACAGAGACGTAGTTACACAGAAAAGAGTTCATATATCAACTTGCTTGTACAAAAACTGTCTTCACATAATTAGTACTAGCAGAAGTAGATTTGGGTTTATTCTATACAATGCACTTAGAGTAACTTGTAAAAATATGCAGTAGTAGGTGACAAAGACCTCTGTAATTACACATAGGAAAAAGGGGCAACTTGGGATTTTTTCCAAGGTTTAGACCTCAGAGATCACCACCTTTAGGATAGCAGGTGTGGTACTTCCTGAAAGGTTAATTTTATGCAGGAAAGTGCCCACATCTTCCAAACCAAAGTTAGTGTCACATCTAGAAGCAGAATCATTCTATTGCACCACCATGAGGCAAGGATAAGCACCGTTTCCTGCCCACCCATCTGGGAAGTATATATATATATACATGGTCCTCACGCATAGCAACGCCTATAACTATCCTAGAACTGTGGGCTACTGAATGGACTATACTTCACTGTACTTCCTTAAGACTTTCTTTCTAATCCCTGATTAGATCTTCAGCCAAAGTTTCAAAGCAGGTATGAGTTATATTGTAAAGGGCTCCCTTTTTCACAAGAACATTGCATTGGGTGCGACAGCCACATCCTAGAGACATCTAAGACTGGAACTGGATTTTAAGCAATATTTCAAGAAACAAAAGATTTCTTAGTAAAAAGGAGGAGGACCTCCCTGGTTTCCTGTAGGCCTAAAAAGGACAAGGAATTTGGGCAATAATTCAGAAATTTTAACTGCATATTGCAGTTTGAGATTTTTACCACTGAAGTGGTGGTAAAAGCTGACTGAAATGTCATTTGCAAGGTTCTAAGGTAATACCAGAAACCTATTCTGTTTCTCAGCTTTGCACGGTGAAATCTTTCAAAACAAATAAGCATAAGCATCTTTTGTAAGGACTTGCACAGAAACCACACCTCTCTCCCACCAACAAATCTGAAACTGTGTCAAAGCATATGACCAACACAAGAAGACAGATTAAAGATATGCACAAATAATAATTATTTTTTTTAAAGAAAAAAGCTCCTATTTTTTCAGTGTGCTTGTCCATGATATGCCGGAAGGTTTAATAAGGTATATTTGAGTACTACTAAGAGACTTCTCAGTTTTCCAAAGTGCTGATGAAATCATATTAACACAAAGTCAAAGAGCATAAATAGGTGTATACTTAATTTTAATGCAAGTACTTGCTACAAGACCTCCAAAGCACTCTTCAATGTCTTTTCCAATATTATTTCCTAGAGAAACAGCATCACCTTCAGGCCAAAAAAGATCACATTCCAGTTTCTTTAGTCAGGAAAGACTTAAAAATTACTTCTCAAAGTCTTCTTGCATGTCTTTTATTTCTTTCTGATCCTTGATTACAAAACGTGAACATACAAAAATAATTTATAAGGCTGTAGACAATTTTTTTTAAAAAAGAGAGGGGAGGGGTTTTGTACCCCTTGAAGTTTCAGAACAGTCCACATAGTTGAGCTCAGAACAAAAGAAAGATAGCAAAAACAGAAATCAGATTTAATAGAAATCGATGTGTCGGAAGTAAATAACCAGGGAAAGTTATATATAAGTTGTACTGTTAATTAAATTTGATTCATTGTAGCAGATGAGTCACAGTGAACTTTCCAGATTATTTTATGTAACCGTATATTTACAAGAGAAACTGAGAAACAGAGGGCTGATGCCTTCATCAAACAGAAAATTTAGCATTTCAGTTAATTCCTCAAAATGCCTGCCTTCCCTCCCACTATCAGCTTACCACGGCATGTTTCACATGTAACAAGCTGTTCATCATTCAGCGTTGACCTCGTGCAAGTAACACATCAGATGATCTCTCAGAGAGCAACTGATCAACCACCTACATGCAACATAAATATATATTTATGTGTAAATGCACACATGTGTGCACACACACACACATATTAAGAGTACTAGGAAAATAATTGTCTGTGATACCAGTGTGTTGAGTCTGTGCAATTTCTTCCCAATTTTCTTTGAAGAACAATGTCAGTGTTTACTATGGCAGAGCCCAAGGCCAGGCTCCCCATTTCACTTACAAATTCTACAGGCAATTTTTCACATGAAGTGCAAGAGATGGAGCCATTCCCTACATTTAAAAATAAACACACCCCACACCCCCTACAAAAAAAAAACAAAACACCAAAACCCGCCAAAAAAACTACTGGTGTTTTCATTAGAGAACATTATTCCTGGTATAGCTGAGCATCTCTGTGGCTTCAGCACAATTTTTATTTCATGGGAAATGCAAGCTGAACTGCCAAAACTGAGAGGCTTTACGCTTTGCACCAGCCAAATCTTCACTATTCCTTGCTTGTAGTACTACCCTCCTTCCCATCTGCACACCCAAGGGTGAGTACTTTGCTGAGTGCTCCAGAGTCAGGAACAGCTGGGGGTGGAAGCAATATTTCAGCACCCAAGAATCCATTTACCTCTAAGCCATAGGCCATCCCATCCCCTGCAAAGGTTTCTGAAGCCCGTGGAAGGAAAACCCTACCTAAATAGAAATAACAAGTATGATGTTATGAAAAATCAGTCTGAATAAGGAAATATTTTCCTTATTTAAAAAAATAAACAAATGCAGGAAAGAAATAATTCCAGGAATGGGGAAAATGTCAGAAAGACCCTGAGGTTGGTTAGAAAGAAAAACATTGTGCATGGGGAAAGCAAGCAGAACATTAGCAGATACCACATGTAAATAAGAGAGATTTTAACTTACAAAAAGGATCAAGTGCTCTTCAAGTACTTCAGTGATCCTGCAGCTCAAGGATACGCTACCAGCCAAGGGAACAATTCAGTTCTGGGTACAAGTCAGCAAGCATGGAAAGGAAAAAGCGAAGGCAAAAAGAAACATCCTGAAGTTAAAATATTCAGCATTACCGGAGATCGTGAAGTTGACTTTGAGCATGAGTAAAGGGTGACACAGATAAGAGCACACAGCTGATATGGCAGCCTGCAAGTTTATTGTAAGAGGTATATAAGCAAGCTTACTCAGCAGTCACTGCATGGATGTAAACAGTTCCCTGCAGCCACTAGCTGAGGACCTATAAAAGGGAACCTGATCCACTGGGTCTTCTGCTACACCTTTTCTGAAAGGCTTCCTTGGAAACATTTTCCACGGTATTTCTGGCTTTTTTTTTGCAAATCACTCAGGCTGAAGACTGGTGTTCTTACTCCTCCCAGCAAAATTCTTCTCCCTTCACCCCTACGAATATTGGCAAATAACGATCTCCCATAACACGGTCTCCTTCTTGCTGGCTTTCTCGTCACAAGGTAGGTAGGTAGGCAAGTAGGTGAAGGAGTCCCTGCAGCCGAAGAGTCTAAGTAGCTGATTCCTGCATGAGGAAAAGCCGCTGAACTCTTTCCCCTCCTGCTGTTACTCACATAAGCTCTTTTCCACCTCACCACTCTCTTCTTCCCTATACAATGGAGACGGTGACCTGAGGGTTGCTTCATCCCTTCTGTACTGAGGCCAGACAGAACATTCACTGGATGACCAAGCAACAGCATTATCGCTGGAGATAACGAGGAAGGCTGGCAAGAAAGCTGAAGATATCTCTTTTTGCTCTATTTATAAAAAAAGTGGAGAGGTAAGGAACAATCAGAAAAAGGGAGAAGGAAATGTAAAGAGAAAAAAAAGCACAGCTAAATTTCAGTGTCTTCAGCACGAAATGCTGAGAGACCAATTCATCTGATAGGCAGGAAAGAACAACAGCTTTTGGGGTAACTTCTGCAAAGATGGCAGGAAATTAGAAAGAGGTTTTGCTAAAGATAATGCTGAAAAAGCAGTTAACAAAAAATAGGACGGCTCACAGGTGAAACAACGCGTGCTGAAGCAAGCCAAAGAGCAACAACAACAAAAAAATTAGGGTTTAGGAGACCTTTATGTTTGGACAGGCAGAAGCTGAGCCAGGGGAAGGTAGTGTCAGAGGCATAAAGCAGATGTAGGCATGCCGAAAGGCACAGCACTGTTGTGGCAGAACCCATCAAGGCAGGATACCATTAAAATTTTGATTGTCCTGCTGATATTCATTCCTGACTCTGCTTCCATGTGAATGTTCTGCCCTTCAAAAAGTTTGGTACCGGAATCACGAATCATGGTGCCACACAGAATACTCACTCATGAGACAAAGTCGTGCAAAGGCATACGGTGAATTTAGCCTGTTTGGAGTTTCTAGTCAGAACTGGGACTTTTTCAGTTGGCGTCTCAATCCACTGTTATTTTTTCATGAGGTAAAGTGGAGAAAAACTGTCCTCGCTACTCCCACGGTATTCATGGGTTAACACAAGATATGTATTTAACCAGAAAGCTTGTAGAAGCCTAAAAGATGGCGATTGGAAATCTCAGGTTTGCTTTGCCTGGTATGGCTGAAGGAGACGCATCGCGACCAACCTCACGTCCACGGCCAGACAGCTCCCCAAGCTCCCCGTGCCTCCCACAGTGAGGAGGCCGAGGCTGACAGACCCGCAGGTTCAGCCAGGGAGCCTGCTGGAGCAGTGGGACACAGCCACAAACCAGACTTGGTTTCTCACCCCCTCGCTCGCCTCAGGGGGGTACCAGGATCTTCTCGTCAAGAACCCCCACGCGGCGTTGCACAGGCTATGTTTAATGCCACGTGTGAGAAAATGACTCAGGAATTTTGCTTCAGCCATGTTATGGGTCATGGCCATTTGGTGTGGGGGGACATGACACGTAGGCAAAGTTAAACAGTTCAAGGGAATAGCTCCTTGGAAGGAGTTAAATGCAAAGTGAGTCTGTGATAAGCTAATAGATAGTGAAAGAACGTGCGCCCTGAAAGTATCAAACCAATGGGGACAGGGACAGGAACTTGGGCAACTGAAAAAGGGGGGTGGGAAAGGGTATAATACCTGAAACTTTAGTACTTGGGGTGTGCTTCCTTTGAGGCGCACCCGACTCAGCTGACTCGTTTGTTTTTAATAAATTTTTTATCTTTGCTTCGAAGACTTTGTCCTCTTTACATTTAATATGTGGGCAAGTGTTTCTCACACACATTACCGCTGTGCCGGCTATCGGAAAACACTCGCAAAGAGTATTCGCGTGCCCATTGTGGCAAACAGTCGTGAAACACTATTGTGTGAAACACTCGCGCTACACTGAGGACGAGGAGACCCCGAGGGAGGAAGGGGCGCTGCGAGCGCTCCCCCCGTTTCCCGCCCAGACTCCCTCCACCGCAAGCGCCAGTGACGCGGGGGGCGAGGAGGGGGCGGG
>VWZZ01007093.1:0-19710 GCA_013399095.1 Psophia crepitans | reverse complement strand
CGGAGCGCCGCGGTGTGCTCTTCCCCCACCTCTCCCTCGTCGTGGGTGGGCGCCGAGCCTGCCTTCCCGAGCCGCGGCCGGCCGCCAGGGTTTCCTGGAAATGTCGCTGGTTTCTGTGTGTCAGCGCTTTGCCGGGCGAGTTGTGGAGGCCGCTGTTAGCTGAGATCCGCGTTCCTGCCGCGCCATTTGGCATAGTATCACTTGAATCGCAAGTAAAACCAGCGGGTTATTGGGGTTGTTTCTCCGGCAGTGTATCACTGGATGCGGAATTATCCCTGGCGACAGCCTGCGAGGTGCGTGGCGGCTGGTCTGGGTGCAGGTAACTGTACAGCTCAAGGCCGGAAATTTGTGAGGAAAATTACGCAACCGTAGACTCTGACAGAGGTTGTTGTCTCAAGGGCTGTTTAGCTGTTCCCCCTGCGGCTCCGGACCGGCACAGGGCAGCCGAGAGATCTGTTGGTACGTTTTAATGCTGCCTGTCCCACGCGGGTTCCTCCAGGGGCACATCTGGCTCCCCGGGAGCTGGCAGCATATGGAAAATGGGCTTTGGGTTAATGGACTTGAATTCTTAAGCGATTTTGATATTCTTAGAAGCAACTTATCCAAAGTCCTCCAGCAAAGCCAGGAATAGAGCATGGGCATGATATTGCAATGCCCAGCGCAGGTCCCTGGCTCACATGGTTTCGGCAGTAAAGCCGATCCATACGTTGTGCTAGCTGTGTAGCTTTAGAACTTTCCTCTGCTGACTTCTCTGTCTGAAACATCTCCTGTGGTGTCTGCTGCTCTCTCAATATTCAGATAAGTAGATTTTTGTAAATAAATATGCCATCTGCTTGTTTCAAAGAATAGGATATGGTTTCTGCTCTACTGATGTGGAGCTTTTCTGAAACATGAACCAGTGACTCTCAAAACTTCAAAGCCTATTCTTACTCTGATTGGAAGCAAATGTAAAACAACCCAGCCTGAACTCTGGTTAAAAATGAGCTGCCAGTGAAGGTGACATAGAAGTGTGAAGCTGAGTTTGTCAGGCAACACCCAGAGGAGCTGTGAGCCCGAGCTGATGAGATGAACAAGGGCTGGACTCACTGGTATTTCCATGTCTTCTCTCCAGGGATTGCTGAGGCTCTGATGAGGAAGAGTAACAAAAGCTAATCAGAGTTCTGACAGAATTGTTTTTGCCCTGGAATTTCACTGGCATTGCTAGATCTGCAGAGGACATCCAAATTTAGAGGACTGTGCAAACTCGGAGATAAACGTGTTCTGTTACTTCTTCCTTACATATTCTGAGGTGCTAAACATGTAACTTGGCTTTGAATATGCATCATGCAAGACACGGAGGCTGCTCAGCATACAGAGCGAGACATGAGTGACTTCAGATTCCAAGAGGGGGATAATTGTTATTTGTGACCACGTGTACAGCAAGGATCAAAGGTATGCAAATACATCTGTTGTATAATACTATATACCGGGTACTTTGAACATGTCTTGTGATTAATTGCAAGAATTAAGATATAAAGGAAGTATTTTGCTAAGTGAATTCAGGATCTTCAAAGTTTTCCCCTTTCAAGAAAACTTTGAGCAGCCTGAAAAATAGGATCCTGCAGGTGTAACTGTTCTTTAAAGTGAATGTGAAAGTAACTTTGTTTGGCATTAGGTTTCTGTGTGACTTCTGAAAAAAGCTGATAACCTTGTTGAATTAGAAAGATAATTTTTTCTACTTGTGCAATTTGTAAGCTTGATCTAAATGAGAAAAGTAAAATTATTTCATTTTATAATTATAAAATATTTTATAATTAATCAGATAAATTATTTCTCTGATTATATAGCAATAGATATGTGACTTAATTGCTTTCTGGCTTGCTATCAGTGATAAACTTAAAGATTTTGTAAATAGTAAACCTTACCTTATATAATTTTCAATATTAATTGAAAAAAGACTGGTATTTTACATCTCCTAAATATTCCTCATGCTTGAATGAATCAAACTGAAATGAAAAGAAAGTGTTCTTTGTCTGTGGAATTATGATTATCAGTTGCACAGATACAGGTACTCAACATTTATCCAGTGACTTCCTATAGGCATGCTAAAACTTTGAGCAGAGGAAGATTGACATCTCAAATAAGGGTTTTTTTGATTCCTCTGATTTTAACATATTGTGTTAAGTTTCACCATAGTATGCTTTGTTGATTTTAAATTTTAAGTTGTTTTGTTTTGCAGAGAAAATAAGTTGTATTTAAAAATAATGTAAAATTAAAACCTAATGTATTTGTATTAAACCTCAGGAGAAGATACTCTGGAAATAGTTATACCCTTGCCCAGCCATCTATAGATTCACAGTTGTTCCTTAGTACTTTGCCTGTGATTAAAAAAACAGATCCTGCAAATATTAATCCTATGAGGATAATAAATAGAGTAAAAAAATTGAGGAGATGAAATATTTTAATAGATTTTATGTATTTAAAACTGTAACATAAACTTCAGAACTTCCTTATTATTAATAATTTTATAATAATTTTTTCTAATATCCCTGTTGATCTACCCTCTTTCTGGAAACGTTTTTCACAACAGTGATGAGCTTTTGTAATATTTCAAATAAAGCCAAACAATGTTTATTTTCATAGTATTTAATAAGTTTGAATGAGTGGCATAGAATTTTCAGATGCTACCTTTGTGCAAAATTAATAGAAATAATCATACAATGCTCTCTGTATTTCTTTGAAATGGTAAGAGCCTATGCTGGTTTTGGCTGGGACAGAGTTTAAGTTCTTCATAGTAGCTGGTATGGGGCTGTGTTTTGGGTTGGTGCTGAAACAGTGTTGCTAACACAGAGATGTTTTCATTACTGCTGAGCAGGGCTTACACAGAGCCAAGGCCTCTTCTGCTCCTCACACGCCCCACCAGTGAGTGGGCTGGGGGTGCACAAGGAGTTGGGAGGGGACCCCAACTGACCAAAGGGATATTCCATACCGTATGACATATGCTGAGGAGGAAGAGTTGGCCAGGGGGCTGCTGTTTGGGGCCAGGCTGGTCATTGATCTATTGGTGGTGAGCAATTGTTTTTCGTTTACATTGCTTGACTTACTTGGGTTTTATTTCTCTCACTTTTTGTTATTTTTGTTTTCGTCATTATTATATTTCAATTATGAAACCGTTCTTATCTAAACCCATGAGTTTTCTCGCTTTTACTCTTCCGATTCTCTCCCCCATCCCACTGGGGAATGAGTGAGTGGCTGTGTGCTGCTTAGTTCATAGAATTGTTTTGGTTGGAAAAGATCTTTAAGATCATCAGGTCCAACCGCTAACCTAGCACTGCCAAGTCCACCACTAAACCACGTCCCTAAACACCACATCTTCATATGTTTTAAATACCTCCAGGGATGGTGACTCTGCCACTTCCCTGGGCAGCCTCTTCCAGTGATTGACAACCCTTTTGGTGAAGATATTTTCCCAAATATCCAATCTAAACCTCCCCTGGCACAACCTGAGGCTGTTTCCTCTTGTCCTATGACNTTTTCTAGACATGCTCCAGGGCCTCGATTTCTTTCTTGTGGTGAGGGGCCCAAAACTGGACACAGCACTTGAGGTGCAGCCTCACCGGTGCTGAGTACAGGGGGACGATCAGTTCCCTGATCTTGCTGGCCACACTTTTTGCTCGAGCACCTGGGTGGATTTGGTGGGTAATGCAGAAGGGTGGAGGGGTCCAATGTGTAGCTCAAGGTGATTAAATCCTGGGTGAAAATCATTCATGATTTGAGTTGCGTGTCATGGGAATTACTATAGCAGGAACCCCATGTTGTTAGCCAGGCTAGGAGCAAGGGGAGGAGTTCATTGCAGTGTTAAACCCTGTAACTTGGCCCAAATGGACCAGGGGTGGAGATTGTAGTGGGAATACCTTTAAATTATTGTAACCCGTAATTTAAGGTGCATGTTCTAGGAATTACTACAGCAGGAACTACCTGAACTGATAGAGGACAAAACTTAAAAGGAGCAGTGCAAATGCAGTAGTGACCTGACCTGGCTTTGGTGCCCAGTAACTCCATGCAACACACCACCCCTCCTGTCCTGAGTGACAGCCATAATAGATGAAGCCCAAAGTCATAGGCTAAATAACTCAGTGGACACTTTACAGACATTTCACAGTGGTGGTTCATAGACTAAAGGAATGGTGTCTGTGTATGATGTCAAAGGATGGGAAAGGGGGTGGTGCATAATGAGAATGTATTGGAAAGTGTGGGACCTGACCATGACATAAATGGTATGTAGCAAGGGGTGGAGAGTGTGCTGGTTTTGGCTGGGATAGAGTAGGCTGGGGGTACCCAAAGTGTTGGGAGGGGACACAGCCAGGACAGCTGACCCCAGCTGACCAAAGGGATAGTCCATATCATATGATGTCATGCTCAGCAATAAAACTAGGGGGAGAGCTGGCCAGGGGGACGTTCTTTGGGGACAGGCTGGGTATTGGTCAGTTGGTGGTAGCAATTGTTTTTCATTTGCATTACTTGTCCTTGGATTTTATTTTTCTGATGTTTTGCTTTTCATTACAATTTATTATTATTATTGTATTTCTTTTATTATTACTTCAATTATTAAATTTTTCTTTATCTCAACCAGCAAGTTTTCTCGCTTTTCTAAACCTCTTCCCCACCAGGGAAGAAGTGAGCGAGTATCTGTATGGTGCTTAGTTGCTGGCTGGGGTTAAACCATGACAGAACCCTTGCCATGTAAAAAAAGGAAAGTGCTATTGTGGTGAAATTACCTCTCTAATCTGAGGATCCTTGCCCCACCCCACCACCCCCCTGATAGCAGTAACTGTTTCAGTACCACGGCCTACCCCCAAACGTCAAAGAGGTTAAAATAACTCTTTGTACATAGACATAATTTTACTTGCAAGTAGTTTACTTAGATGAATTGCTGAACATAATTGTTTGTAATGTATTTGCAGGTACAGAAGCAAAATGTTTATTTCACGATCAGTAGGTTATATTTCTTAATCACTATGGAAACACTGATGGATGGAAGGAGGCATTTTTATCAACTTGGTAAGTTGCTTGTACCTTTATATTGCACGTGGAGTAGTACTGCTAATTTTTTGCTAACGCTTTGTCTGAGTTACTGAAGTAAGATACCATCATCTTACTATAGAGTTCTCCCTGGAATAATTCACCGAATCAAGGATCTAGTGTATTATAGTCTACATACTCCATTCTATATGTAAACTGTGATTTTCCCATAAGAAAGAAATGCTTTGAAACAGCTTATTGCATTCTGCCTCTCTAAATGTCCAGTGAACTCTTAGTTGGATGTGTTGTTTTTCTTTTCTTGTTCTAATTTTTTTTTCAGGACTCCTTAGTTTCTGGATTAGCAGGCACAACAAACAGTTTGTTGGCTGAGCTGTAGTTGTAGTGAAAAACTGTTTTGGAAGGATTGTTTAATTATGTAAAAAAGCTAAGATGGTAAAGAAGATTCCACATGCAGTTTGCAAACGAGCTAAAGTCTCCAGTCTTAATTTTCCCAGTTATTTGATCTAAGATTTTTTTTCTTGTCTGTCTCTTACGTAAGAGTGTAACCTGCAAAATTTTGCAACTCTCTTTGCTAAACATGTTTGTCGAAACAAAGTTCTGAGGCAGTTTGAACTCTAGATTAATGGAATTTGGTTTTGATGGGGGAGAGGCACTTAAAATTCAGCAATATGGACAGAATAGAAAAACATTTATGTTAACAGGAAATACATCAGCAAGACAGCTGACACTTGTGAAGTGGCTGGCATAAGAGAGAATGGCAAAGGACTGTTTCATCTCCTAGTCCAAAGGACTTGCTCCCAGGAAATGTGTCATTGCAAGAGTCTGCATGTTTGAAATTAAACTAAGAATTTCTTTGGCCAACTGAGGATGGGAGTTGGCATCTCATCAGTAGGAGGACAGGCCACAAAATGCCTTTAGAATGAGAACAGGAAGTTTGTATTTGTTCCACTCAGGAAGTGGAAGGGAGCTAAAGGTTCTTGAGAAAAAGTAAGAAGGGTCAGAACAACAGTTTCAAGAACGTCTTGAAACACCGTGCTGAGAAGATATGAGTCCAAGACTAGGTTGTTCAAGGAAAAGACTTCTTGATACAGTGAGAATCTTGATGAATGAACAGTCTCTTACAGAGGTTATACAAGAAGATGTGGGGACCTCTAGAATGTCAGGATCTGCAAGGAAGCTGAGTTCAAGAGATTACTCAGCCTGACTGACAGGCTAAACGTGGCCTTAACCATGCCCTGTGACAGGAGAAGTGTTGCAGCATCTGTTGGTGGTTTTTTTCTTTACTTTTGCAGGCAGAGGATAGAATGCTGTGGAGTTAAATACCCACAGGGAAATGTTATGCAAACAGGACACAAAACAGAGAGGGAGTTATGAAATAGAGCCTGAAATAGGGACTTACAGAACTAAAGACAGTCAGTTGTATACCAAAGTTGTTAAATTATAGCCTTGATGACTCTCCACGATTCGCAAAGGACATCTGTGAAGATGAATCAGTGATGTTCTTCAAGCAGTAATAGTATCTCTTCCTAGACTAGTTTTAAGATTCTTGTCGTGACTTAAAATAGTGTTTAATAGACAGAGCAAGCTACCTGAAATATAATCAGAATCCTCTAAGACGGTATTTGATAAGAACATCTCAAGTACGTTTATTCGCACTGAGTCTTGAACCTCCTCTGGCAGGAGGTAGCAAAGGCTAGCTCCTATGAGCCTCAAATTAGTGACAGAGGTTGGAAGGTGACATCCCATACTCTGCGGATGGAGGGAATGGTGGAGGAAAGAACCATAGAATATCCAGAGATGGAAGGGACCCATAAGGATGATTGAGTCCAACTCCTGGCTCCACACGGGACCAGCCCAATCAGAGCAGATGACTGAGAGCATTGGCCAGATGCTTCTTCAGCTCAGTCACAGAATCACAGAATCACAAGGGTTGGAAGGGACCTCAAAAGATCATCTAGTCCATCCTCCCCTGCCAAGACAGGGCCACCTAGAGCACATCACTCAGGAACACATCCAGTCAGGTTTTGAATGTCTCCAGAGAAGGAGACTCCACAACCTCTCTGGGCAGCCTGTTCCGGTGCTCTGTCACCCTCATGGTGAAAAAGTTTTTCCTTACGTTAACCTGGAACCTCCTATGCTTCAATTGGCACCCGTTGCCCCTTGTCCTATCGCTTAGTGAGGCTGAGAAGAGCCTGGCTCCATCTTCCCGACACTCAAGTCTCAGTCAAGACTCAGTCAAGCTCAATGCTGTGACCACTTGACTCAAGTCTCAGTCAAGGTCAATGCTGTGACCACCTCGCTGGGGAGCCTGTTCCAGTGCCCCACCACCCTCTGGGTGAAGAACCTTCTCCTGATCTCCAACCTAAACCTCCCCTGTCACAGCTCCATGCCATTCCATTGGGTTCTATCGCTGGTCACCAGAGGGAGGAGATCAGTGCTCCCCCTCATGAGGAAGCTGTAGGCCGCCATGACGTCTCCCCTCAGTCTCCTCTTCTCCAGGCTGAACAAGCCAAGGGACTTCAGCCTCTCCTCATATGTCTTCACCTCTAGACTCTTCACCATCTTTGTTGCCTGCCTGTGGGCACTCTCTGATAGCTTTATGTCCTTTTTGTACTGTGGCACCCAAAACTGCACCCAGTACTTGAGATGAGGCTGCACCAGCACAGTGTAGAGTGGGACAATCATGTCCCAAGAGCAGCTGGCAAGCTGTGCTTGATGCACCCCAGGACACAGTTGGCCTTCCTGGCAGCCTGGGCACACTGTTGGCTCATGTTCAGCTTGCTGTCGACCAGGACCCCCAAGTCCATCTCGGCATGGCTGGTCTCCAGCATCTCATTGCCCAGTCTGTGTGTACAGCCAGGGCTGCCCCTTCTCAGGTGCACTTGCTTTTGTTAAACTTCATAGTTTAACTTCATAGAAAGTAGTTGGAAGAAGACGTGAAGGAAAGAAACAGTTCCAGTGAGGGAATACTGCGTATTGTCTCTAATTGTTGCAAATGAATATTGCCAATAGTTAGCTAATAGTTATTGTAGACATTCAATTGCATTAATACGTAGTTTCATTTTCCAGTGTACATCAGCATTCTGTCTGCAGCTTGTTGCAGCTTGCCTGGTAAGAGTTTTATTGTCTTTCAATTGCTTTTCCTAACACAATTCAAAACAACTTGCATATTCTCACCAAACATCATTTCACAACTTTATGCTTTTTGAAGAAAGAACTTAATAGAAATGTAATACAGGAGGACAGTCCTTTGCATTGTTGTTTGTATTGTGCTGAACTCTGTTCTGTGGTTGCTTTATTTGGGGGCAAATATTGGGCTGCTCTAATTGGGTTTATTGATTAGAATTGTTGCAGTCTCACATTTGTTTGCCATTTGTGTTAGTGGATTTTTTGGGTTTTGTGGTTTGTTTTTTTTTTTTTCCCCTTTCTAGAAAGACGTCTGGGAGGGCGAACTCACGACCTGCAAATGAAATCTTGCAATTTTCAGCATATTTTGTCCTGGCAGGCAAAAGGTGATCCAACTGTGCCAACACGCTATCGTGTGCTGTACACTGACCGCAGGCAAGTCTTGTTTTATAAGACACAAATTTTACTTTTAATCTCTATCAACTCAGAATACTAAGGCTTGGGTTTTATTGTTTGTGTGTCTGGTTTTACTACTCAAAAATGCTTCCCCCTTCCTATGCTTTCTTGTATCAGAGAATCCAGATAGATTGTTTTGATTTTTATTTTTTTTTAACTTGTTTTCATTTACAGGAGCTGGGAGACCGCTAAACAATGCTCATATATTACACAACTCTCCTGTAATCTGACGGATGATTTTAAAGAGAATTGCACTGAGTATTCTGTATTGGTTCAGAGCTTCATAGGAACTGAAGTATTCAATTCTTCTGTACTTCGTTTTGTGCCATTTACTGACAGTAAGTTCTCTGCATTTGCTCATTTTAGTAGTTTTTATTCCTAGCTGATGTATAAATGATATTCTGCTAGCTTTGCAGTAAGACACTCCAAATTAACTTGGTCGGTAGCTTATTCCTTTATTTAAGAGAATATGAATTTGTATATAAATTATCACATATCAGTTGCAAGACATAGAATATATAGATAGCTTCCTAAAATTTCTGGCTGTAGTAGTTCTTATAAATGGACAAGGCTCTTGTTTTGAAATAATATATATCTCCCTCTCAAGGAAATAGTGTCATGTCAAGCATTGACAAGCACAAAGTAAAAATCTCTTAAGTGCATAACATACATAACTTAAACCAACATTGTTTTTATATCTTCAAGTAGTCAATGTTAAGAGTTAAAGAAATACCATGTCTGCACCAGGTGTAGGGGAAGAGATTTACTTGTTTGTTTGTCAGCCTGCACTTTTCCCTGTGCTTGCTGAAAGAAGATGCTTATTAGCTGTGACATATTCTGATGCTAGAGGTGACTTCACCCTTAGTTGTGCTTAGTATTCAGTTTTGAAGTAAGAGGCAGAGATTGAGGAACATCTGTTTAGAAAGCTCAGCTGATTAAAATGATATGCTGTGACTGACAATATGCTGACTGTATGTTAGCATAACTTTATGCTAATCCAGCTCACTCATTCTGAGAAAGCTTCCTTTACTTAACTTCAACCAAAGGTAGTGAGTGAGCCCTCCAATTGGAGGACTATGGAGGAGAAACAGGTCATGTTACCTCTGCATTCAGCACAGACGTAGCCACCCCGTCTCCACTTATAGTCTCAGAAATGAGGAAAAATTGGAGGGGATGGGGAGAGTAGCCATAAGGATAACGAAAGGATCTGAGAACATCCCTCTGAGGTGGAGGCCTTCAGTCTTTCAGCAGTGAGTTTAATAACAAGGAAGCATCAGAAGGTGCATTGGCTTCTAGTTAATATGATGGCATGCTTCTTCAGTCTTGTAAGCCTGCCCTGACTGGAAGCTAAAGCTGGGTCAGTTTTAGCTTGGAACAAGAGGCATATTTTGAATTGACCACTGGAAGAAACTGTCAGGTGTTCTGATTATCTATTGCTAGCAACTTTTAAGTTGAAATTGGATGTTTTGCTAGTAGTTCTCTAGTTCAAACCATAAGCAACTGAGTGAAGTCCTGTTTTCCAGGCCATGGGACTTAGGTGAACCTTGTAGTTCCTTTTTGGTTTACAGTGCCTGAATAAAAAAGAATCAATATTCCGAGATACTTCCCTACAGGGTGCAGTTGATATTTACCTTCTAATACCTATGGTGGAATCTCATTCTTGTTGATGGATGGATTTGAGCAAAGACAGAAAGGCTTCATAACAACCAGCCAGGAGAACAACCACATTTGACTGTAATCAGATTTAAGCTAATGTTTATTTGTAACTTCAAACAAATTATAAGAAAGGAGTAAGTGTTCAGCCATTTGACTAGGACATGCTTTCCTGTTTGAGAGGAGATGAAAGTTCACATTTGTTCTAAATTTCTTTTTTTTGCTTTCTATCCTATTGCAGGAACAGAAGTAGTTAGCAAAAGTCTATTGCTTTTTTGAATTGTGCAGAGGTTGGCAAACCAGGCTCCACCTTGATCAAAACATATGTGGTTCTGGAAGAGACAAAAGTGAAATGCAAACTCACTAAATTTTCATGTTTCCCCCCTGCGTTGTACTATGCAGAAATGGGAGGATTATGGAGATAGTTTGTTCTTGCACCATTTTCCAACATTCCTCTGTCTTTCCTGTGTTGGAGGAACACAGATAGGCTTGAATCACTGTGGAAGCTCCTCTGATCTTGATGGATGTGCAGTTTTGGAGAGAGGAGACAATTAATGTGCATGGCTCTTCAAGCACATACATGTTCTGAGGACCTGAACTTCAGAGGTTACTTTGAACTCAATGGAAGTCTCACAGAAGTGTAACTGTTTCACGAGGTCCTCTGTCCTACTGTCAGTAGAGTTTTTAGTCTTTGTAGCTCAGCTGTCAAGTTTAGACCTATAGCCTTCATTGCAACCAGTATGAATGTGTGCAGGGGTACACACCACTGGGTTTCTACAGATTCCTTTCAGAGTGTGACTAGAGCGTGATGATGAGCAAGAAACTAGTCAGCTTTTTCTATACATTAACCTCAGCTTTCTTCTCAAATAGATAAAAAACTCACACCTCTGTGGAGCTGAAGCAAAGCCTCTGCCACCTTTCTGCCTTTTTATCCCCTGCTTTCTGTTTTTTAAAATCTAGTCCTGTGAGAAAAGATAGTTTGACTGCAGAACTTAAATGTTGCAAGGCCTTGTGGATTTACAACAGTGACATACTGTGGAATCTATGTATCTGTCACTGAAATAGAATTGGTACTGAATATACAGTACATATTGTTTCTATGTCTTTTTTTTTTTCTATTTCTTTTTCTCAATAGCATTCCTGGGACCACCAGAAGTTAATATCAGTTCCTGTCTAAACTGCATAAATGTTACCATAAAGCTGCCAACCTCTTACTTCAGAAAAAATGAAAAGCCACTGTCTTTAATTGATATATATAAAGAGCTTGAATATGTTATAACACTGAAAACACTTGATGGAGAGCATAAGGTAAGTAAGTTTTTGTTTTATCTGTGAAGAGAAATACAGAAAGCATAAAATGGCTCTGATGGTTAGCAGTTTCAGAGAAGCAAATATGTGAATAGAAGATACTTAGAAGAAAAGAAAAAGAATATCTGACATAATCTTAGCTTCCTCGTACTGCAGAGTAGCAGGCCTAGAAGAGGAATACTAGTTGGCCCATATCCTTACTCAAAATAAAGCATAGGGCACTGGCTCAAGTGATTATTCTCTGGAAAGACAGCTGAGCAGAAACTCCTAGTGGGTATATGCACATCTGATAGGAAAATATGTTCAGAAAGCAGTTCAGTAGTTTTCTGTCAACCTGCTGAAACCAGGACATGTAGCAGACATCAGAAACTGACTGGATACTGTTAAAATTATTTTTGTATGCTGAAATGGAGAAGTAGATAGGTATGATTAGAACTTTAAAATGGAGAAATAATCTTAAAATAATAGAACATAATTCAATAAGGACCAATGCAAGACATAACACTTAAGCATAATTGTCTGTGTAATAAATAGAGTGGTAACAGCTACACAGGCAGCTATTTTACCAGAAAGGATGAAAGCATTCTATGGTATTACAAGCTAAACATGACTCGCATGTTGCTGAGAGATAAAAATCATTATTTTTACATACTCAGTACCTGTAAAGCCCACCCACCCCACAGCAGTCTTGGGTTCAGAAAAGGCACAGACCAGTTGAGCGGGATCCAAAAAGAAACAGTGAGGACTGTGGAGGATCCTGACACATGACCTATGAGGAAATGCTGGAATAATAAAGGACTACTTGGTCTAAGGAAGCAAAGCATAGTTAGAGGCCGGAGTCTCTGAATATCTAAACATTTACTACAGAAAAGGAGAAAGTAAACCATTCACTGTGACCAATGAAGTGAAGCTGGCAATTGTGCAGACCTTAGGTCAAACATCAAGAGACGCATTGATACTGGGGCTGGCAAAGCATCCTCGCTAGCCATGGACTGCCTGTATTGGAAGTTTTGAACAGTAGGGCAGACAGGTACCTGTTGGGAATTTAAGCTGTCAAACTCGTTCTGCCAGGAGTCACAGAAGGACCACCACAACTTGCCTGCTATTTTTCCCCCGATTTCTGAATCGGACCTTATCGCTTGCAGTTTCAAATCTGTGAGGCTACTTTAAGGGGACATATAGCCAGCAACAGTTGGAGAGAGAAATCGTATTATCAAAGATAAATTGCCATTCCACAAACAGGTGTAAGGTAGGCATCTTGACATCAGCTACAACTAGAGTTGCAGCAGTTCTCTAGGTAAACCGCTGAGTTACTCTGGCACTTTTTGCAGTTTCATACGCTACTGCATTTCTCCGAAATAACCATAATGTTCTATTAGTGGCTGGGGATCTCTTTTTAGGCAAACAGCTAACTTTAAAACATTCTTTCATGACAGAGGCCACAGGAAACAACCACTGAAGAAGTTTTTTCTACTGTCATTGAAGAATTGTATCCAAATAGAAATTACTGTGTGTCTGTTATGGTCACTGCATCTCTAAACAAACATTCCATCCCATCAGCCTGGAAATGTATAACTGCAGACTCTGTAGCTCAGCAAGGTAACTGTGCTGTGGTGCAGGAGTGGATTGTCTGACTTGATTATGTGCAACTGTTTTCTTTTTATGTAGGAAGATTTACAAGTCAATCCTAAAAATAACGGAAGTACCTCCCAAGTGGTAAACATTGTGGGGATTTATAAATAAAATATAAAACACTATTTACTCTGGGGCCACAAATCTATTGTTAATCCTGTGAGCTGTACAAATCTCCACTAACTGCGTAAATAGTTATCAAAGGTGGTGTGACTTCTTTTTAATTTCTGAATCTAATTTGAGATTTGCTTTGACTTTGAACCAAATGAGCTCCAGAGATCCCTTCTAACCAAAATTATTCTGTGATTCTAAATAGCTGTTCTCAATGTGCAATATGAAATGTGGTCATTAGAAACTTCATTCATGTATGCTTGTTTGTTTGGTTTTTTTCACTTGCAGATTATCATATAGTTGCAATCACAGGTGCTATATGTCTTTCACTGATGTTAGCTGGTGCCCTGAAGTGTATGCATGCAGGAGGTTATATTCTTCCAAATACATCACTTCCACATACCTTGGTATGTAATAATTCTTCTATTTAACCTTCCTGGTTGGGAGGAGGAAGTTTACCATCTGAAACACAATTTAAATTTTGTGCATTACGTACGAATTACGTACCTATATAATGTTTTAATTTGCAGTTTACCTATGCAAAAGATGGTCTGTATGCTGCTAAATCTCGTCTGTTCTGTGGAACAAATATTCAGTTTCGTTCAAAACCATTTCATGCTACTTCTGTGACAAGTTACTTCAGAGTTAGATATGTGATCATCTCACCGTACTCAGCACTTGTCAGGCCACATCTAGAGTATTGGTTGCCACAGCACAAGAAAGACACAGACAGACTGGGGGGGGTCCAAAACAGGGCCACGAAGATGAGCAAAGGGCTGGAGAACCTGCCCTGGGAGGAAAGACTGAAGGAGTTAGGTCTTTTCTCCGTGGAGAAGAGAAAGCTCAGGGGGTACCTCATTACAATATTCCAGTACTTAAAGAGCAGCTACAAACAGGAGGGAGGCTCTCAAGACAAAGGGCCATGGGTACAAGTTGCACCGTGAGAGGTTTCATCACAACATAAAAAATAAATTTTTTGCAGTCAGAACAATCAATCACTGGCACAACCTCCTCAAGGATGGGGTAGAGTTCTTAGCACTTGAGGCTTTTAATATGTGATTGGATGGGGTGCTAGCTCATCTCAGCGCCCTTTCCCATGAAAGGTTGGACCAGATGGTGATTTTTTTTGAGGTCCATTCCAGCCTGGGCTGTTCTATGATTCTATGAAGTTAGAAGGGGCAGGCAGTAGTGAAGGGGAGACACCACCACACCCCCAAAGTAACTTTAAATGAACTCTTTTTGGTCCAGAGAAGCTGGCTAGGTCCTACAGCAGAGCACCCAGCATAGAACAACCCCTTGCTCTTTGAAAATTACTTTATATAGAAATCCTTCCTGCAGCAGACAAATTGATTCTACTACCTGAGCCAGGGCAATAACTCCAAAACAAAAAAAAAACAAACCCTACTCCAGTTCTTAGGTGAATTGCACCTGTTCTCCATCAAGAAGGAGGATGCTCTGGAAACATTCAGGAGCAATGTGTATCCACTGCCTCTTAGCAAAGCAGTTTCTGGTCCATTTTGCCTGCATTATTTTACCCTGCAGCATTGTACTCCTAAGAACAAAACCAATTACCCCTATAGTATTTTTCCATTTATTACACCAAAAACCAGAGCATTCCCTGAAGATCTGAGGATAGTTTAGCCAGGTCCCTGGTTGCTGGGGTGTAAAGGCATTTTGAGATATTCTACAACTGAAAGCAAATATTTTTAAACTTGCCTTCAAGGTCTTTGCTTTATCATGTTTCCATAGGAAAGCAAGATGAAAAGACAAAAGGTAGCTTTAAGACCCAGCTGGATATTGCCTTACTGTTCCTGTGGTAATGCATAAAAATGACCTAGAGTTGAGAGTTTTGGTCTCATTATCCCCAGATGATGGGCCAGTTATTTTGGCACATCTGGAAAAGAAAAGAGTCACTGTTAGTGCTCTGAGACTTTTTTTTCCTAAAGCTATGCTTCATGGTTATTGTCTGCAAAAGGGAGTCAAGGACAGCATGGGAGAAGTGCTAAAAGTAAAAGTTCAGCAACCTGGTAAGCACAAGATCTGGATGGTTGTTTGAAATGATCTCTCATACAACAAGTAAGAACTTACTCCCAAGTCACCTCTACAAGGAGACAAGGGACAGTCAGTCAAAGACCTTCATAGAGATGAGACACTGCTTTGAGAAAGCAGTCCTTTAAAGCATGTGTTTCTCAGGAAACAGCAAAGGAGTCTGCCTTGTAACATCAACAGTAGCTTCTCAGTCAAAGGAAAAATCCTCTTTACTGAAATCAGATACACCTTGCAGATCCCCAGCCCTCCTGTTTCACGTTATCTCATACCATAGATGGGGATGTGGTTATGTGCCAATATGTCCCTGCTGGAAAAGTATCCTAGTTGTTAGTTCCAGAACTGTTACTAGCAAGTTCAGGGTCACTTCTCTGGGTAGCCTGATGTCTCTCTTCCTTCTCCAGTCTCAGTAATGGTTTATTACTGTATTCTCTTATAAACAGGGACAGGTGAAAAGGATACCTGATAGCGGAATGCTTAGTGGGGGGGGAAGGATATTTATGTGCAAGTTATCTCTGCCAGCATCTAGAGCTGGCATAGTATCTTAAAAACTAACTCCTGGACCACGCTGTCATAATCTACCCGAATACTGGAGTTGAATGAAAACAAAAAGGAAAATAAAAGAAACAATATAGCTCTGGAAGAAAACTTATTTGGGGTGGGGGTAGGAGGGAGGATGGTCATGTACACAAGGCAAACAATACCTGCATCACCTTCCAAATGCTAAGCTAGTCTCAGTAGGCACACACAGTGATTGGCAAAAAAAGTCCATGATTAAGGAACAGTGCTTAAGGAAGAAAGGAAGGTAATGACAATATATCACTCAAACCGTTCTACTATTTTGAATAAAATAATCTTGCTTTGACTTTTTTTCTGTGGTCAAGTGTCATGTTTTAGCTGAGTAAGCTACTTTTTATTTTAATAGAAGAGACTGAACTGCCACTAAATTCCAAGCAAAAGTAACAAGATTCCAGGGACTTGTTTCTATCTATCTTTGCTTGCTCTTTTTTTTTTTTTTTTTAATAGTCTCTGACTTCTTTTACATTTAATTCTGTGGGTTTTTTCAGCATAAATATTTTCCATTTTCTACAAACACATCCAGAACAGATTGGTATCAACTTCTTCTAATACATTTTTCCTCATATTTCTGTCTTTTGCTATGTCATTACCTCCATATGCCTAAGATGGTTGAACATGACTTTGCCAAGCAGTGTCTAAGGTTAATTTTTTTGTTGTTGATGTTTTTTTTCTCCCCCCAATGCCTCAAATATTCAATAATTCTGAGAAGTGCAAAGTAAAACTGAGAACGTGGAACTTAGAATGTTACATAGTTCATTGCTTCAAATGGTCTGTTTCTAAAGGACACGAAAATTCACTGGCCATGTAAGGCTTCTCTTTTGCATGGTAACTGCAAGAGCTAATAGAGGGTTGCAAGACTCACCTTGGGTTGAAGATGTATTTCTGAAATGAGTTTTTAGTCTTAGCAAGAGATTTCAGAAATCAGAATTGAAGCATTTTGTACCTGACACTGCTGGGCACTAGTGTCATTTCTTTAAGGCCATCCAAGCTGTGTGCCTTGGTTTGTAGTGAAGGCTGTCATATTTACAGGGATGGAGAAGAGGGAACAATCCTAGATGCTCTGAACTCTGCAGCACAAAAAAAAATAATTTGTTTGACAACCTCATGATCGGGGGTATTTTTTTCTTATTTTTCTGTGCATGTGTCCAAATTTGGCTGATTTTTTATTTTTTTTTTTTAATTCACTTTGCTCTTTTAGGTATTCAACAGGATGTTAGCTTACTCACCTTGGGCTTTTCAATCTGAAAAAGTAGCCTCTGTAGAGATCATTTACAAAGAGATTAAAAAAAAGGCAAATGAACCCATTGGTGGTGTCAGTGATGAAGATGACAGCGATGACAGTGACAGTGATGCCATAAGTAATCATGACTATACAAGGCGTGATATCATAAGTAGAGTACCTCACTCCCCTGACACACCAAATGCATTTGTGCGGTACTCTACGAGTAGTACATGTGACGACAGCAGAAGCCAGGCAAGTGAAAATCTGGATGCTGAAGATTTTGAAGAGCATGAGATGGATGTTGAAGAAGACAAAGACACAAGTAGTGAGTTACTTAGTCCTTTCTCTGAGGTAGATTGTAACTATTCTTCTAGGCAAAGGAGCAGTGCTTGCTTTACCATCAATTTAAAAACTGTACTGTTGGCAACTTCTGAAGAGAACATGGATAGTTCTGCAGCTCTTCTTTCTTCCCAAGAAGATTCAGTTGACTGGCAATGTACTCGTGCTTTTGAATCAAAACTCCTGGATGACACGGAAAGTGTGCAGAAACCATGCCGTCATGATGACTCTAACGAATGGCAGGATTCGTCTTGTTCTACAGAAGAAAGTAACTCCTCAGATTCAGATACGGACCAGAAAACTGAATACATAAGAAGATGAACAAGTGAGAATCGCTGTTATTTTATAACATAGAAATTGATATTGTCCAACTTTATTTCTGGACTCGATGTACAGATATTGTCTTCCTTTTTTTAACATTCTGTGAGTATATGCCTGAATACTGAAAACATGCAACACTTTTTTGTAACAAATATATCTCTCATCTCTCCAGGTTCCTCCAGGTATGGTTCAAGTTGGATTATCCACAGAGAAACAAAACTGACTTTTCAGATGTAGCAGAAAGAGTAGTTATTTCATTTTGCAGTTTGATAGTGAATTATACCTTACAAAGTAAGTACTTCCTGTAACTCAAGAGAGAAGCTAGCTTGTAGGACAGGAAGTTGTGAGTGGCTGATCTCTCATCCAGACCACTTTTTTAATTCAAAAGGACTCTGCTATTATTTTTCAGCTCTGTTGATAAATTACTGTGAAATCTGTTTTGCTGGATGGATTGCTGTATTCAAGCCAGTGAAATGACTTTTACATTTCTGCAGAGAAAGCTGCTCAAGTGAAATAAGGGGGGCAGAGATAAGAATAATCAGCTTACAAAAAACAGTCCTCCTTACTGGGAATCAAGGCATTAAACACACCTTTTTATAACTTTTATATGCATTTTTTGCTGTTATTGAATACCACATTTTCTAAAATATTTTTATGACTTTTAAACATTACTGCAGTGTACAGTTTAACATTTGTGCTTCATAAAAAGAACTTTTCATAGCCCTGTCTGAATTTTTACTGTGGCTTCCACACGCCTTTGAAAAAGCTACATGAGTTAGCCTGCTAAGAATTTACTCCTTAAGTGAAAACTTTTGGGTATCACATAGCTGAAAAAAATTTTTCACCTTGCGTTGATCTTAAGTACCACTTTTCTGGCCACAAGCAGTTTCTGGCTGTCAGATCAGGATCTTCTTTGGGTTAGGATAGCTGGGATTAATTTCTAAGGTGCTGGAATATATTCTGCTGCTCCAGTAGATCTAAATCCCTGACAGCGTGAATCTTGACAAGTTAATCATTTGCAGATCTACGCAGCCATAGAATGGCGGGTGGAGCTTCCCCTCACAGTGACGCTGTAACACTCTGCAGTTTGTACAGTGCGGTTGGTGTGCACCTCTCCACAGTGGCAGGAGCCAGGGGAATCACTCGCACGTAAGCGAAGGCAGTGGTACTGTGCCCATCTCAGGGAAGGCCAAAACTGCCTTGTAGCCTCATTTAGTAACAGGAGGTGACAAGTGAGCCAGAAACAAATGTATTAACCCCACCTCCCAAAGAACTGGTATTTTCAGTTGGCAACAGCATGAGGAAAAAAACGCTTTTCCTCTGTGAATAATAAAACTGCTTCCCCATCCTCCCCCTTTTTTCCACCCAAAGTTTATACTGTTTTTGATCAGGGACACTGAATATAGAAGTAGTGGCATTGGCATCTGCGGTCTAGGCCGGATCCTGAAGTCAGAAGGTAAACCTTTCCAGGTAACATTCCTGTTGCCTGCAGAGGGAACTGCAGGCTCAAGATCAGGTTTGATACTGTGCCTTATCTGATGTCTGTTTGTATTATATATCCACTTTATGCTGACCTACCCTGTCTTCCTGGCTGCCAGGCTCTGTGCTGAAAATGCTCCTTAGAGATTGAGTAGCCAAGCAGCTAGGCATCACTAATATCATAGAATTGTTTAGACCTTTAAGATCATAAAGTCCAACCGTTAACCTAGCACTGCCAAGTCTACCACTAAACCATGTCCCTAAGCACCATATCTACATGTGTTTTAAATACCTCCAGGGATGATGACTCCACCACTTCCCTGGGCAGCCTCTTCCAGTGATTGACAACCCTTTTGGTGAAGAAATTTTTCCAAATACCCAATCTAAACTTCTGCTGACACAACCTGAGGCCGTTT
>VWZZ01007092.1:182-115112 GCA_013399095.1 Psophia crepitans | reverse complement strand
TCTTCCACCGGATGTAAACTCTCCACTTTTCCTGGAGACTCAGCAAAAGTTCCCTGTTCAGCCACGCCAGTTGTCTTCTAGATGTCTACCATGGGCTCACTTCTTCACCATTTGACTTGTCAGTGCTCATCTTTTTTGCTTTCTCATTTCTCCTCTTCAGTTGTATAAACCCAAGTGCATAAGCCGAGTGCCATCAAGTGTTTACTCTGAGCTCTTATTCTGAATATACAACGTTGTCAGAGATGGGTTTTTTTTAATATAGATGTACAAGTCTAGGTGCTCAAGCACCTCAAAAATGCAGAGAAGTTTACACACCGGTCAAGTTGTGCTTGGAGAAAATTTACAGGGGGAAAAAGTCCTGTTCAAAGAAACCCAGAAAGCCAGACATAGGGTGACAACTCTGCCTGAGGGAGGCTACCTTAGAGCCAGTTACACTGTGTAATGAACTTAACACAAGGAGATACTTCACCTTCAAAGTCTAATTCATACTTCTGAGATCCAGCTCTGAATAACACAATGCCTTTCTGGTCAGCTAAAAATTTCTTCTCCAGGTCTGCAGACGTTACCGTGGCAGACCAGTGATCTGGGTGCTATAAAAAGAACAAGGAAATGATACCTGTTAGAAACCAGTCTCTGGTTTAGGTGACACTGTGGGGAAATACCAGCGTTTTCCCAGGCCCCTATCATGGGATGCCATTTTGAACTAAGTCTCTAAGGCTCCAAGCATTTTGTTCTATAGCAGCAGGGGGGTAGCCCACAGAGAACAGCTGCTAGTAACAGCAGCAGCAAAACAGCTTTCAGCCAGCTTCAGCAAAAAGACGTCCATCATCTCTGGAAAAAGCACTCGCTTTCAAAGCCCGTTGTTCGAAAGCTTTCACAGAGTAGCAGTACTGCTTTGAGGGACAATTAATAAGACAGAACAGCATCAGAGCAGCACTGCAAGGGCACCCAGCCGCACGTGTGAAACATACCAGCTGCAGAACAACGCGCCCCAAGTAACTCTCTGAAGATGGCTTAACAAGAGCGTTTGGCATCAACAGCAGATGGATCTCACCTTTTTCCCGTACTCAATCCACCGCCCAGAATCGTCGAGCCAATACCACGCGTACTCCATTTCAGGAGCAGATGGGTGAATCAGAAGATACCACAGGTGCAGAAGAGCTGACCGATCCCTGGCTGCTTGCTTGGCCCTAACATCAGAAGAGAAATCCAGATTAAAATACGGGTCTTTCTCAAAGGTGTCAAACCATGTGATATCCCTGATCCGGTCAGAAGTCTAATCACTTCTCAGAAAAGGAGACTCCTCCAGTTGGGAAGTGCAGATTTGACCCAAAAACCAAGGAACTGATGTTTGTATGTTTATGGGGCATGGTAAGCTTCACAGAAATGACCCTGACCTCTGTGGCTTGGACCCCGGTCACAGTTTTTCTCTACAACACATATTTCTAAATACACATCAGAAGAAAATAAAACTTGACACAATAAACTCAGCTCGTTACATGAAGACCAGTAGTGCCACCTGGCTAACAGGAGTAAGATTTGTCTTCTATGAATTACGTAATCAGCTGCAGAAGTCAGAATGCCTTCAAAAGGCACTGATAGCACCACCCCTCCTTTAGTGTTCAGGAAAACAAAGCTCCTGCTCACAGGTTCTGGACTAGGTGCAGGTGCCCAGGTGCTGGCAGCAGGAGGCTGCAGGGGTGGCCTCTGTGAGAAGAGACCAGGGTATACCCCATGCTGGACGCAGCCAGCTCAGCAGATCCACTGCAGGACACAGCTGAGTCCATCAGCCAAGCTGGTGCCATCTCTGAGAAAGTTTCCCAGCAGTGAGAAGTGAGGAAAAATGTGAGAAATGAGAAAAAATGTGATAAATGGCCCTGCAGACACCCAGATCAGTGAAGAAGGAAGTGAGAAGGTGCTCCAGGTGCTGAAGCACAGATTCCCCTCTAGCCCATAGAGAAGACCATGGTGAAGCAGACTTTCTCCTCTTCAACTTGTGGAACAGATATCCACCTGCCCATGGAGGACCCCATGCTGCAGCATGTGGACATGCCCTGAAGGAAGCTTCAGACCATGGAGAGGATCCCATGCCAGAGCAGGCTTATCCTGAAGAATGGTAGCCCATGGGAAGGAGCCATGCTGGAGTGTGAGAAGTTTTTGAGGATGATGGAGTGGCAGAGGGCAACTCTTACGAACCAAGATCAGCGCTCATTCCCCATCCCCCCCAGTGTCACTTTGGAGCAGGGGTGAAGGGCAAGGGGTGGATGTAAGAGACAGGAATCAAGGAGTGAAGTTGAGCCTGGGAAGAAGGGGGGATGGGCGGAAAGCATTGTTCTAATTTTCTCACCATCCAAATCTATTTTAATTGGCAATAAGTTAACTTCCCCTAAGTCAAGTCCGTTTCGCCCATGAGAGTAATTGATTAGTGATCTCCCTATCTTTATCTCAACCCACGAACTTTTCCACTTTATTTTCTCCCTTGACCTGTTGTGGAGGGGAAGCGAGAGAGCGGCTGGGTGGGCATCTGGCAGCCAGCCAAGGTCAAATTCCTTGGAGGGGAAAAAAAATAATAAATTAATAATCACTTACCAGCAAAGTGTCTGCTCTGTGCTCTACCCCAGAGACACAGCACCTACAAAGATAAGAAGCTGAAACAAGTAGTCACCAATAATTCAGATTCAGAGCATTTTACTCTGCTTGCTCCTGTGCTTCAGTCTCCTTTGACTGTCCCAGTTTTGGACCCAGACAACATTTTTCTATGCACCTCATCATTTTGCTGCTCCTACAACATTACCCTGTTGTGGAGCACATCAGCGCAGCTGAGAGCTGCCCACCTGCCTGCCGTGGAGCTTGCAATGGTCTGCGGCTGAGCTGCTCAGAGCGGCTGAAGAATTTGAACACAGTATTTAAGAAACTGGAAATGATCATTTATCCAGCTCTGACGCCTTTCATGCTTTGGCAGGGATCATGGGTATTCAGAGCAGGCTAATCAGAGGAAATCATTATAGGAAGAGCTCCCTTACGGAGCTGGTTACAGTACAAAGGTCCGTAAACAAAGGCTTGGCAGCCCTTGGACTGCCAGAACAAAGCGTGAGGAAGGGCTCCAGTCTCCTTCTCAGCCTTAGCTTGTTCCAGCTCTGTCTTCAGATCATGGTTGCTCTTTATACACAGTAACACCAGCCAGGCCTATTCCTAGAAGAACGCTCCCAATTTTCTCTCAAATCCCACTGCGGAAGATTCATGAGATCCAGCACTGCGGGGAGCTTTTTTTTTTGGATGCAGCTGCTCCTTCCCTCCTCTCCGCACACCAGTGTGCTGCTGTCGCTGCTGCCGCAGCAGAGGAATTTGAAGTTTGTGGATATCGAGTGTTGAGGGGGCAGAGAGGAAACAGAGAGGAAAACAGGGGACCGGGGTGGAATGATGTCTCCAGGCTGCTTGTCTCCACTGCTCCCCTCATCCCTGTTCCCTCTCTCCCCACTCCACAGATGGATGCTAACCCCTGCTGGCTCCCTTGCTGAGACCCCAGGGCTCCCAGTCTGCCCTAACTCCATCAGCTTTCCAAAAGGTCCAGTAGTCCCATACTTTCACTTTCCCATATTTCTGCTCCTTGCAGGGATTCTCCACTCACCAGCTAACCCCAACTAGAAAGAAACAGAGGTGAAACACTTAATAAAGCCAACAGAAATGTTTCACTTTTAAGACAGGTAGTATCCCTCACCTTTTGCTGAATATTTCGCTATCTGGTCTCATGCAACTGAGAGGTAAATTTGCTTTTTTTTATATCTCCACAGGAATAGCTTTATACAGGGGAATTTCTATACATAAAAAGCAACCTCGTGCTACCTTTTCTCTTACACACTTCCTCCTCATGTGGAAGAAAGTGTGAATTAATGAAGATATAAACACTGCTTATGGCATGACTAACTGCAAGCAGTTATCCTTCCAGCAGATCTTAAAGCCAAGTCCATGAACCGTGAAATCCCCACCTTCCTCCATCTCCCTTCCTGCCCTCCCTCCCAGCTCAGCAGCACCCCGGGAACGCCGTCAGAGCCCGGCACATGCTGTTTCCCCAGCTCCCCTACTCACAGTCCCGCCGTCAGGCTGCCCAGCCACCAGCCCGGAAGCTGAGGGCATCGGCCACGTGCCTCCCAGTTGGACAAGCCCTCTGAACCCTTGCTCCACGTGGGAAAGGTCCCCCGGGTGCAATAAGACCTTCAGAGATAAAACACAACTGGCCTGCGAGAGCTCCTCGTGAACTCCTGACTGCACCTCTCTCTCGGAGCCTCTCTGTGCGGGACGTCACGGATGCCTTTCCGCTAGCCACGGACCCTTAGGAAACGGAGCTGAGGAGCGGTTCCTGCTGGTTATTGCGCCACACGCGTGCGCCTCTGCCAGGCACGAGCAGAGCGGCCAGGCACAGCCGATGTTTTTAGCAGATCACCAGTAAAATCAACATCCCTACGAACCAGCGCAGTTTGTCCTTACTGCTCGGTTCCTGCCGTTGTGCACCAACACTTACCTTGCCCCGGTTCCTCCCGTTCTTCCAGTGGCCGGGGATATTCAGGACCTTCTCCTGAAGATTCCTGCTGGGAGCAGCTTCTGCTGAACGTCATTCTTTGAAAGCCAAAAGCTGGCGTTGCCTTGCAAAGCGAACCCCAAATCTCAGTGCAGAAAGCAGGAGCATCTCTCAACCCGCCCTGTGTTGGTTATCACACTGTTTGGGGGGGGCGGCAGTACACAGCACTGCACAGAGCGACCCAGACCAGTGCAAACCAAGCGAGTATTTGTATTCCTTTTACCTCAAAGTCTGAGCCTCTGCTCTGTTCTTTCCCACAGAAATCAGAGAAGGGTTAGCAGCTTTCCGGTCTGACCTCCAGCCTTTCAGTCTAAAAGGCTGAGTGTTCCCCAGGAGAGCTCTGAAGCATAAAGCTCAGTGACAGCTCAAATAGTATTAACTACATAGACGTGTTCAGATGAAAACATTTTTATATGGGGTTTGGGTTTTTTTTTTTTGTTACAAAAATTATGTTCAGTCAAACTGCCCAGAACATTTTTATTTCCTGATGATCTACTCAGACCAGAGCAGTAGTGGCTAAAACACATAAAACTCTGTTTTAGTTTCTGGAAAGGCTGCACTCTGAGTGATTTTTATAGAGACAATATTAAAGAAAAAAACAACCCCACAAATGTGATTATGAAGTTGAACTTTGTTTCTTCCCTGTCTGGCCTTTTTGACTGGCTTTTGACCTCCCATATGGTATCTGGCTCTCAGCTCCACGGTTGCACAGCTTTTCTCCTTCCCTTTGACTGATGAGGTTTATAGAACCAGGTTCCACAGGTTCACTTTTGCACATGTGAATCCTCTAGTAAAATACTCTGCTGAACCAAAGCCAAGAGCTTCAGCAGACACAAGACATCAGCTCTAGGAAAAACATTCTGGCTTGGTAGAAAACATTTACGTAGCTTTGCTGGGAGCAGCATACCATCCTCTCTGAAAACAAACAGCTCGCCACAAACTGGAAACTTCAGCTCACTGTAAACTGATACCTTCTGAACATATTTTTTTATTATTATTTTTATCACTTTTAATTGCGATTTAATCTGTGGAGCTGTTGAACCTCTGATTTCTACTGTCAACGTAATCGTGGTAATAAGCCTGTCTGCATTCCCAGTACCTGACAGGTCTTTGGGCAGACATCCTATATATAGCCCTGGCAAGATAATTTTCCCGGGCAGCCAACAGAGGCACCCAAGTGTGGTTTCCCTGCATATGTCAAATGATTTATCATGTATAAAGAAACCGTGGTCCAGCAGGAAGGATTACTTATTTTGTCCCCAGGAATTTCAATTCTTGTTACCTTTTTCCCTTCAGAGGAAACAGATGAGAAAGTGATATTTCACTCTTTCTATGTGTCTGTCTACAGACACACAACAGCTGTCTTGCAATTTCAGACCACTCCAAGGTTTGATGCACGAGTGGCGATGCTCCAGCGTGGGCACACTGTGCTCACAGGGGTCCTGCAGCACAGGACCAGGCTGGCAGCGCCTCATGCTTCTACCTCAAGATGTGGAAAAGCCCTCAAACTGGTACCTAAGGGAGTTTACTCAGGCTGTGCTGGGGTGATGGGGCTCACCTGGTTCTGCAAGGTCTTCTGCACGTTAGTTCCCCGGCCCCCCACACTGGGGTCTGGCCACAGGGTGCTGCGGGAAGGTGTGCTGGGGGGGTTCAGCTTCAGCAAAGCCTGGCGTGAGGCAGGACCGACCCATGCCTGGGGGCCTGGAGACATTTCCAGATCTTGCTTGAAACCGCACTACCATTTAAAGCCAGTGCCTTCTCCTGTGGGTTGTGATGGTTTTCCCAGTAACACTGGATTTCCTGTTGGACAATGTCCAGCAGCTTATAAATGAAAATGTGGGAGGGGAGGGCGGAAGTGAGCGCTGCAACCACGCTGCTGCTATCCCAGCTTAATTTAGCACAGGAACGGGAAACAGTCATAGCAAGAATAATAATTCTCAATTGCTTTGGAAAATAAAAACCAAACCCAAGTTATTTATTTCCAAATCTTGATGGTGAATTTTACAAGCTTTGGTAGGTTACACTGTGTTTGTAAATGGTACTTTGGTTTTACTCTAAGTACATAAATGCTTGATTCAAAAGATTAAAAATGCTCCACGTTCTGCTCTTATTCTCTCCAGCAGTTATTAGAGGAGTCTCGGCATACTACTTCCCATCTTTTAGGAAGAGATTAACAATTAAACAGTTGGAAATAGCTAACTGCTGTTTTATCTGGACATAACGTTGCCACATTAACAGTGTCAACCAAAGTAATCCAACAACAGAAACCTATCTTATGTCAATAGTTGAAATGAGCTTTTACGTACAGATTCAGCAAGTCATTTGACTGCAGGTTTAAGGTTAAAGCTCTGACGTGGAGTCTTTCATGTCTTCTTACAGCACCAAGAGATGCGCTTATTCAGGAATCAGCCCAAGTCTCGTGAGCGGTCTTGTCTAACTAAAGGAGAAATTGTATTTCACTGGAGTTGGGCCAAAATCTGAATTTTCATCTTCAGTGGTAGTACTGGATGAGGAGCTGGGCGGGGGAGGTGAGGGAGGGATCAGGATCTATTTTGTTGTATTCTTGTTGACATTTAGCTGCTTTTTAAATGTGTTTGTACATTTGGAAATGTCATTTCAGAAAAATGAAATTCAAAACAGGAACATTATTTCAAAGCAAAACGAACTTCTTATGCTTATAGAACAATCAAAACAAAACGTTCTGACCTTACTTTGTTAATATTTGAATTTCAAAGGGTTTTCAAATATCTTCTCATTGACCCGAATCTGCACTTTCTTCTTCCCTGGCCTCCTCCTTTCCAATTCATCTGCCTTATTTCTAATTTCCTCTCCCCACCCATTTCCTTTCATAATGCTTGTCTACAGCACGGCTACTACAACGCTTCAGTTTGAAACCTGCATTTGGCTTCTACGCACTGGACTCTAAGTTTCGCAGCATGCTCCCTTCCTCAATTTGCCAGGTTAGGAAAGTAAAAAATAGCGTGTATATACATATAGTATGTACATACATGTATAGTATATATGTGTATATAATGTGTATATACATACATACACATGTATATATGTGTATACATACACACACACACTATTTTATTGAGGACTGGTCTAGTCTGCAAAATTAGGATCTTGGTTTTTGAAGACACTCTGCAGGCAAAGCAAGCTCATTTCAGAGAACTAGATTGTTCTTTTAAAAACGAAAAGGGCAGAAACAGATGTGACACGCTCATCCCGACTGGCAAGCGTAGGAACACTTGCAGCAAGGTTTTGGCTCAGGTTCATCCTCATTTGCAGTGATTGAAAGAATATATGAGCACGGCCTGCTTTTGGGAGAATGAAAGGTGTCAGAAACGGAGTAAGTAGATATTATCCTCTCCTGTGAGTTCTGATGGTTTTCTCAGTAAGTCTTGATTTCTTGTTGGACTACTTCCAGCAGTAACTGTAGCTTGTGTGTAAGATAATCTGAAAGGGGGAAAAAGAGGAAGAAAGTTTAGTCTGGAGGAGATCTTGAGATATGGCTGAAAATCAGAGAATCGGCTCCGATGGCTGGAGCACTTCACCAAACAGGTAATTCTCAGGCAGCACCGTCTTCTCCTATCAGTCCTCCCCCTGGCCTTTCAGCAAGGATGTTTTTGCATGGGCTTACAGTGTCTGCCTGCCAGTCTCTCCATCCTAACTTTTGATCTTGTTGCTCAGTGCCAGTCCAATTTGACTGAGAGGTGGTGAGCCCGAAGATATGGTAAAGTTTAGTAGAAATCAGGGCTGGGGTGTGAAAGTGACCCTCTCTGACGACCCTGTTGATAGACCTCAGCTGCTTCTTTTTTAAAACAAAGCTTCAAGCTGGCCGTGCCTGGCTGCCAACCACCTGCAGCACAGCCTACCCCTCATCTCTTCGACTGCGGAGGCTGTGCCTTGGGAAAGCCATTGAAGGGGTGTCAGGCATCATGATTTAGGTTTCCTGAAGTCATGGGCAATTTGCGTTAGAGATGAGCCCAGGAACAAACCAGCATCCCCACCCCTGAGCGCGCTTAGGTCCACAATACTGAAACTCAAACGCGTACTCACAGAACGGGCTGCGGCAACGATTTGACATTTGCCTGTGGATTATGAGGTAGTAGACTGGAAAACCACTTAAAACCATGGTGCATCCAATGCTAATGTTCACAGGGTCTGAATAGAAAGACATTGCCACTGTGAAGAGGCAGATGATGGTGAAAGAGACAGGAATGAACAGGGGAACCTGAGGGAAAGAGCACAGAAGACTCTCAGGCAAAACTGAAGTCCGTAGCAAACCAGCATCCATACCTGCCAGCACACACTGTATTCACTTCTCCATCTTAAAGATGATGAGAAAAATCCTACAGCTGCCCTGCACACTGTTTCTGTACCATCAGTTGCAAACGTTAGAATGCATAGAACAAAAACTGACTTTGGAGCCCAGCATGCCCTGTGAGGTGCACGCCACCTATATTCGTGTGCGTCAAAATATAAACCTCACTTGCAACTGGAAGCCAAGCAGGGGGAGAAGCCACCTCTATCACACTGCTTGCTGAACATACTGCTCCTGTACATGCACATGGACATGTACCTACTTGCAGCCTGTGGCAAATGCTGGTGGAAAATCTGAAGCCGACAGCACCAAGCCAAGGTTTGATTCCAGCAACACCTGGAATCAAGCCATTCTTTGGCTATAACACTCGTGACTCATTTTAACCTGCCTTCAGCTTGCCTGAGACCTATAGTGGCCAAAACAGGATAAACCAGACTCCCTACCTCCATAGCACCTGCACCAAGAACATGAGCTTCAACTACACCCTGACGAAAGACCAAAGAAGAATCAGCACTTCAGCCTTATGCTGTTGGCTGAGTGAATTTGTCAGGGTTATTTGGAGAGTAAATTGGAAGACTACAATAAATAATGAAACTGCGAAACATTTCCTCAGTCTTTGGATCCAACCTCAGCCAAGTTACTCCTCACCACAGCTGATAGAATGAAGCAGCTGCTGGTCTCAGCTAGGGTGACAATCTCTTTCCCGGTTACAGAGATCCTCTTTTGGATGGTGACCATGTCGAGCTGGAAGAGATCAGTTCCTCTAGTGATGGCAGCCATCCAGCCACCAAACTTAAGTGCTCTTGCTGTCTTTCCTTCCAGCCGGAGCATCCCCTGCCAGCCTCTCCTACATGGGCGCGCTCGTTGCTGCACATCTGCTTGAGAGGTGTGTGAGAGGATTACTTCCTCCTCTTACCGGTGTTTTCTGACCATTTTTAACTCAAAATGCCAGAGGTTTGGAAGTACCAGTGGAACCACAAGTGTTTTATGACTCGTTCTCCGAAAGCTAGCGGCAGAAGACGACCTCTCTCTGGCCACTAGAGCGCAGCACATGCCCACAACACCCGCACGCAGCCCTTACCGCACCCAGACAACAGGGCTCCTTCGGGTTTCAAGTGGTTACGGAAACCAAGAGCGGGCAGAAATCAGCCAAACTGACCAAAAGCCCGGTATTTCCCTCCCGCGCTTACTCTGCCCTCAGGAACAGTTAAAAGCCTAAATCTCTGTCTAAACGAAATGATGCAAAAATCTCGGAGACTGGAAACTTCGCCGGTGCTATCCGCTAACGGACTTCCCCTGAGAAGAGAAAAGAGAACCCTTCTCTAAAATCTGGGTTTGGGTGAGTACACAAGTGCAGCCAGCCAACAAACTGGGGAGCTTCAAGGTCTCTGCTAAACACGCTGTCTCCAGCAAAGACCGCCACCAAAATTACCCCGAACTCCGCACCAGGCCTCGCGGCGGGGAGGAGCCCTGGGAGCCCCGGGAAGCGTTTCTGTCCCCTGAGGTTCTCGCTGATCGGCTGCCCAGTGCCTGTGGCCTCGGAGGTCTCCTCTCCTCCCCAGGACCTGGCTGGAGGCACCACGCAGGCTAGACCGGAGACGGGAACAAACCGTGCACGCCTCGAGCACGTCCCGGCCAGACGCCTTCTGCACGTTATCTGGCAGTGGGAAAGGTGCCCCAGGGACAAGGGAGCTGCTCCAGCACCAGCTCCAGCTTTCCCCACTGACACAAAGAGGATCCCAGCACGCAGCAGCATAAGAAGGGCCACTGAAGGGGCCAGCTGCAGGCTAGGGAAAGGCACACGAGGACAAGGTGTCCTCTGCTTTGTGGTACGCCTGCACACGCCGTGCACATCCTCAGGGCCTGCAGCAGCAACAGCTGCACACAAGCTGCTTTATACTATACGCTGTTTTAGTGTGAGCAGGCGACCCCCCTTAAGTCAGGTTTGCTCCCAGGATCCCTCTGGCCATGCTCCTTTCCCCCAGGCGTGACACCCTCCTGCTTCCCAGCTAGAGCTGAGACTTACCTACCACTGAAATAACATCCAGGCAAGGGTCACTCATTACAGCCCACAAGAGACGAGTGTGGGAACAGCCTTCCGCACATCTCCCAGTTCCTCACCCCCTGGAGCAGGCTGCCACCTTACAGATGTGACTGGTGACACCATGTGGAACTGGTTTGGCAGGATTTACCACATCTGCCTGTCTGGGCATATCAACCAATTTCAGGAGCTCCTCACATGTCCTACTGAGTAACAGGGGTTGAGACCCCTTAGAGCCTAAAGGCAACCAAGGCCATGTAATGCTCTAATTATTAGCAAATAAGAAAGGAGAAGCCTGTGCATTCCCGGCTGTTAGATGCGTTACCTTGAACGGACTGTGCAGCTCTGGGTGACGGTGGCGATGGACAATGAGCCCGAGGGTGGCTAATCCTATGAAGAGCCATCGGGAAAAGCTGAAGAAGTTCATTAGATGGTAGATATCTCCGATACACACCATGGCAGTAACCAAAGGGAACTGAGCATTGTGAAGATGAAATACAATCATTAAAGCCTTACTACGGTCCTTGGATTAGAAAGGGTAATATGGATCACCTCCTCCAGCCCCCCTGCAATCACAGGCAGCTACTTCATAGCCCCAGCATTTCAGAGGTCAGAGCGCTCTACAAAACAGTGTCACAGACTGAAGGCAAAAGGCCTAAATGCACTATTATGATGTGCTACAGAAAGGAGCAATCCTTTCAAGATCAACAGCACCTTTGATGCTTTGTGTCCTAGGCAGGGCAATTAAAAGACACATGATCCAAAAGGCTGCGCTGCCAGTACAAAGGCGATCTATAAAGATACCTGCTAAGTTTTTAGCAGGTCAGCCAAGCTGCAAGAGGCACTGCAGCACAGTTAGGATAGAGCTCAACCATTGCCGGAAAAAAACCCCACAAACCAATACTGAGAGCACGTCTCCAAATACTCATTCCCTGCATTTCCACCACATCTGGAAAGTTCAGTTTTCCAAATAGCCAAAGCCTGGCAGAGATGTTTTCATGGGACAATATCGAACACTGACTGTGGGAGACGGTAGGCACATTACTTTTCAAAAAGCGGTCCAAGACTACAAGGCAGGAACTTTGAGACTGTAGGTTTGGCTACCACTGCTGGCACAAGGGCACCTAATACTTTGCAGCCATTTCCAGTATTCCACCTTCTTAGGCTGATCTAGTGTCTCAACACACTTTAAACCTCCTCAGCTTCTCCAGGCCTTGCAAGAAAGCCAAGACTGCAAGAACAGGGCATGTCACACAGCCAGATCTCCTTACCATTAACATGACAGCGGGAAGGGGTGTATGCCTTCGAATGTGGATCATGGAGAAGAGAGGAGGCCACTGTCCTTCTCTGGAAGCCACAAACAGGGTTCTAGGAATTGACAGAGAGCCCTATGCATTAGCATCCCACATCCAGACTAGAAATGAGAAGATCATTCACTGAACTGACCTGAGGCCCCAAGACATGCCCCTTCCCCCCCAGTACACGTGGGTCACAGTTCTGCCTTTAGTCATACTTTGGGGGCATTTGGAAGAAAAAGCCAACGCTGAATCCCAATAGCTCTCCCAGGACTAGTTAGCTCAACGCAGCACAGAGCCCACTAGCAGGACCACTGACAGCATCCCCTTGGGTGGGCCATTAGCAGAGACCTTTGGGCAAGTCCAAAGTCACCATGAGTGAGTTCAGGCTGGAAACAGAAGCAAGAAAGGTTCTTGCCGTCAGAGAAGGGGTTAATCTTTCCAGTAGGGAGTGAAGGGTTCACAAAATTCACTTCTTTATAAGAGAGGCTGGTGAGTTTATGAAAGGGGATTGTCAGTCTTGATGCCTGTATTTTTTTAATATATATAAAAATATATGTATAAAAATAAAGTGCAATTTCCTCAAATAATAGAGGATTTTCAATCCTCTGGCCAGCTGTTGGAAAATATAGTTTGGCGTACTGCCGAGAGGCCAGCTACACACAAGACCAGCTACAAAATGACAGCAGACAGCTCCTTGCCTCCATCCCTCCTTTGACTCATGAAAGGGTAATTAGGGAGAAGGCATTGCATCCAATTTATAAATTTAATATCCACAAACAAACCATGCCAGAGCATCAGCTGGGCTGGAGCAGGGCCCAAAGCAGCTGGGGCATGAGTGTAAAACTGGTTTTATTACTGTCTCTGTGGTTTTGCAGGGGTGTGGCTGGCCAGCAGCCAGGGAGGCCCCATCGCCGATTACATGGCCTGTCTGCAGTGATTGTGTTACTGGTGCCAGAATGGGGGAGAGAAAGGCGATAGGGACACGCAGAACCTCTGTGCTGTCTGGGGACTTCTCATCGTCAAAGAAAAAGACTACCTAGAGGAGGCAACAGGGAGGATTCTCCGCACCTGTATTTAATACAGGACTTAAGGGTAATGGATCGAAGAACTCATTAGCTCTCGGGCTATGAAACATCCCTTTCATATCAACTGATTTTTCCTTTTGCAATCAAAGCTGTGAAACAAAACTGGCTCTGGAGAGTTTGCTGAGCTCCTCAGGACCAGCACAACGTGCTTCTCCATGAGTTCTGCCCTCCTTTCCAATTTCATGGTTCCCATAAGGACATGCAGCTTAGTAGCCAGTGAAGCTGGCAAGGTATTTTTTCCATGGAACAAAGCTTTCCTTATTGCTATAACAAGACATGTTGAGCCTCAATTATTGCTATAGGAATAGCCTGTCCCTGATACCCTTTCATTGACATCAAAGCAAAGACCTCAAGGGAGAGTTTGCCTTTGGCCAGAGATCCTCACCGAGGGACCCTGTGTCCTGCAGCAGAGCAGCTGAGTGAACCCAGCAAAAGAAGACTCGGTCTCGCTGAGCAGCTGCCAAAATCAGCAAAGCCTCTAGTTCACCAGAAACATTGACATTTCACTTTAAACTGGGGATTTAAACTGAAGGGTGCGGGAAGGAGATAAAAATCTTTGTTTGTAACCAGACCTAGAGGCCAAAGTCTGGACCTGGCCAGAAATAGAAAGGGTAGACTCTTAGTCAACAGGGATCATCCTGTAGGTGACACCCTGGGAGTCAAAGGCCTTACTTTTCCCACAAGAGTGGCTAAAATGCCATCGTGTGGGTGGGCAGTTGCACGGGTTGCTGGTGCTTTCCTCTGAATCAGTAAGCCAAAAAAGTAATAAATTCTTAAGGACGTGACCTTGAAAATGTGAAGATTCCTCCATTCATGGTTCCAAAGCAGGACAGTGCCACAAGGACAGGCACCACGGAGATCAGGCTTTTGAAGGCTCGCTGCACAAAGCTCTAGAGGAAGACCAAGTGTGACTTTAGGAACATGCGGTGATTTCTAAACAAAATCAGATTTAAAAGAAAGAAAACTTCCTCTATCAAAGGAGTAAAATATAACTCATAATTCTTGCTTTTTTTACTGTCATCTGCAAGTATTTTTCATTATCTTTTAGGCAAGATTAGAAGAAGTTACTGTTGCCCAATAATTGACAAAGCAATAAAGCATTTTACAGAAAAGCCATCCCTGAAGCACTTGCCATGACCACCCCCTTCAGCATAAGCTGGCCACACTGAAGAAAGATAACGGTAGGGGTGACCACTCACCACAGCCACAGCAGGAGAAGCCAGAACATCTTGCGTTCCCAGGACAGTGTAATAGGAGACGTTGGTGAGCATGTACCCCACAATTACTGTGATCACGGACACGATGACAGCCAGGGGGATATTTCTGTGAAAGGGAGAGACACACACAGAACACGCTGTTATCCCTTGCTCTGCACAATACTACTGCAGATTGCAGCTGATGTTGGTTAGGTGAACCCACAAACTTATTTCCTCCCACACTGCATTTGGGGAAGCAGTGGTAGCCCAGAAGCTGGTAACCCAAGACAACTTCTTCCCAGCCTTACCGTTCAGGTCTGACCAACTCTTCACGCACAAAGCTGGCCTGAAACCTGCCCAGGGGGAAGAGACAGGGAGACAGCTTAAGCCACCTCTCAGACACCAGTCTGGTGCCCACGAAGCGCCCTCCCGTCACACCTACCAGCCTGAATATGCGAACATGCCTGCGTAAAAAGCCAGGGGCAGCTTATCCAAAACCAGCGACTGTCTGTCAAAAGCATTCTGGAAGTTTTCAGTGTGGCCTGCAGAAGATAACGAACAACAGACATGGAGCAGGGGAAAGTCAGAGATGGGCTTCCTTACCATGAGATAATACCTTGTACCTCTTGCCCAGACCTGTGAAGAGCATTAGTGCCTTCCTTGGAGCCAGGTATTCAGATTTGTTTCATCGCTTTAGTTTGCTGTGCTGTGCTGACGTGTTTACTTACAGATGGTGACAGAACAAATCCATCACCCGTCCACATACGGGAGACATTTCAGGAAGGGCAATGGCGGTGGCTGGTTCTGTTTCAGGCAGAGCCTGCTGTGGGAACGGGAGATCTCGGAGACAAGAGAAGCCAAGTTGTCCTGTCCTTTCTTTAGGACCAAAATTGGCCAGGTTGACCCCCCTCCTCCTCCTACCAGCCCTCTAAGCAGCTGGATGCACACTCCTCTTTGATGTGGTGCAGCCAGCGAGGCGGCTAATTTGGCTCTCGCTGTGCTCCCTCCTGATCCCACTACTGGAGCGCTGACCCCAACCCCACGCCGGACAGAGCAGGGGAATGGGGCTGGAGGAGGGAGCGGGGACTGCCAGCCTGGCCCCCCGCTCCGGGCACGCTCCCTGCCTGCTGCCCTGCCAGTCACCGCAGCTTGCCTGAGGGAGGAGGAACTGAGGACAGAGAGGGCAAAGCAAATAAAATCTAAAAAAGTAGAGGTGGCTTAGATAAAGATCTCGTCTTAGCAAGTCCCCCAATTTTTCTGAAATGTCTCTGCTTGAAATAACAAAAAAAAAAAAAAAAGATTTTGAACATGAACCATATTTTATCAAACTCCAAAAAAACCCTAGAGAGGGAGAAACACTTAATGGCCTCTCATTCACATGAAGACCAATAATAAATGCAGTCAAAAGGATTTATATTTCCAACATTTTCAAATCTGGGTGGCCCACTGTTTGGGTTCCACATCTATATTCAGTTCTTCACTTCAAAGCCTCTTTAAAAGGTGGAGAGCTTGCCTAATTGGGCTTCGCCAGGAAAGGGATGGAATAGCTGGGACCACATGGAAAAACTCAGGGCACTTGTACGGAGGTGTCTCTGCAAGGAGCTCTGTGCTGAGATTCTGGCTTTGAAACACTGGCCCAGCAAGTCTCTAAAACAAAGCTGAGCCAAAGGGAAGGTAATGGCAAAGGACAAGGGCATAACAAAAAAAGCAGAACAAGGCAGGGGAATCGGGACAAGCTGATTTCAAAGCACAAAACTGATCTTTAAGCACACAAAAACCAAAAAAGACAAAAAGAAAATAGATTTGAAGACAACTAAACCAAAAAATATGGGAGTGGACCTATCAGGGTAGTATTTTTATGTTCTAAAATGATTGCTGATAAGTGATGGTGCATAAAAATGATTTATTGTCTGCAAAACATTAACGAGTGATTTACAGCCCCCCATGAGCCACATTAAATACAACCTGTCATGCTGGGGTCTCTTGGTGAATTCTCCCTCCAGATGTCACCAGCACTTATCCTCCTCACTGGAGGACAGGTGCCAGGGCTCCAGATTGTCATTTGAAGGCATTCCTAACAATAACGGCTCAGGCTTTTTAGCTGCAGGGCAGTCCTTCAGTTCAGAAGTGCTGCCAGCCTGAGGGGACCTTTGCATGTTCAAAAGAGCCAGCTCCAGACATCAAAAATATAGATGAACGTGGAGCCTACTGCCTGTGTTGTTTCCTCTGCAGAGGAAGGTAACAGAGTGAAGAGGGAGCAGACTTCATCCCTTGAGAGGGAATGCCTTGGGCTTTTCTATAAACCAAGGCTTGGATTAGAGCCAATATTCTTGTATCATTCCCGGAAGATACTACTGGTAGGGGTTTTTCCCCACTCTGGATCTGAGTGTGCAATCCTGCACGAGTCCATTGTAGGTTTACTAAGTTATCACCCATCTCACTTAGGAGGTCAAAAAAAAAATCCCTCATTATCTTAAGCCACAGAAAAGTTAGAGATGCAGCTACCAGGGTTCAGCTGAGGGCTGGTAACTCATTACACGGCTGTGACTGGCTCAGGTCCATCTGCAGAGGAGGGTGCCTGTATGACCCTGGGTAGGCTCACACCACCTCAGCCACTGAGACTCTCCCAGTCTTGGAGAAAGCACAGCTGAGCCAGGTACACCAGCCCACTGCAGTGAAGCATCTTGGTGCCAGCCACCCTGGTCCCAGCTCCCAGCTCATGCCTGCCCAGCACGCAGGCGGAGAGGCTCCTGCCAGCTGAAGGAGTGCCACACTTGTCACCAGGGACCGATAAAAGCTGTGACAGGCGGGCATGTCGAGCACCCTCCCTCAGCCACGCAGCAGCACACCTACCCTGGGCCAGCAGCATCATCCCTGGCACGATGATGAGTGCAAGAGCCAGGAGTTTGACAATGGAGAGAGCCGTCTGCAGCCGGGCGCTCCAGGTGACGCTCCAGGAGTTGAGGGTGAGGACCATATCTGGAGAGGAGACCACACTGCTACAGCTGTAAACAGTGTTTGACACAGGCAGGAAAAAATCCAGCAGCGCTCCCTGCTCGAGGGACACCAGGGAGAAGGCAGCGTCTTTACAGCGGGGATGCTCGGGGGGAGAGATGGCAGAGAACAGGAGAGGTGTGCCCCGGCATATGGCCTTTAGAGGGGGAGCTGAGCTATGCTCCTGAGAGCAACCAGGAGCCTGATTCCTGCCTGCTGATCCACGCCTGCCTGGGAATAGGGTGTGAGTTTGCAGGGACGTACGTCTCAGCACCCCCCTTCACAGCGGTCCCTGTGCCAGCACGCACCCGCCCAGAGCAGGCAGGGCAGCTTCACAGGCTGCGCGCACCAGGCGAGGAGTCCAAAACCTGGCCCTTACACCCTCAAACCGGGTGGCATTTGCACAGCTGTATACGGACAGTTTCTACCCCCATACTTGGCGCCATCCCCTCACCTAGGGCTCCAGCTGCTCAACAGCGAGCCCCTTCTTGGAGAACATGGCAATCCCAAACCAGCACTTTGGATGAGGAAGTTTTTCAGTGGCTGAGGAGGTCCCAATCCCACAGCTATCCCAGAAGATAACACCCTGCAAGCACCCCTGGTCTGGGGCAGAGAGGCTCCAAGACTGGCAGTCCCGTCAAAGTCGGTACTTACAGTACCCCAGGAGAGACACGAGCTTCACAGCAGGGACAGGGGCTGCACAGGGGGCAAAAAATGGCTCCAGCATGTAGCGTCCAAATGCCAGAGAAACCACAGCGCTGTTGGCAGGCCTGGCGGGGGGGGGAACCGAGCACAAACTGTAGTCTGCGGATGGCCAAAAAACGGCATGATGAAAAACTGCACAAAACTCAGGGAGGGTGGAAAGTTTCCCAATCCAGCTTAATCCTGCTCTCCTGTGCGATGGTGCCTTCCCGTAGGGCCTTTTTCATAGGTTTTCTCAGTAAATGGGTTACAATCACATGCTGCAAAGAGATTTATTCCCAACTTGAAAGCAAAAGTTGAGATTAATCATACTGAGCAGTGCAGCGTGGTTCATACATCCTGCTTCATCTCAGCTTACATGAAGGGCACAGGTTATTGCCAGGGGAGGCGGGAGGGCTTTCCTTTTAAAGTTAAAGGAGAAGAAATTCACAATATTCTAAAACATTATTTAACTCAGGGCTAAGCCAGAAAGTTGTCTCCACAGGAGAATCGGAAGAAGTTTCACAATGAAAACAGATGATCTGAAATAAATCTGACATCTGTTGTCAGTCTCTGAAAAATACCACGGCTCTTTGAGGATACCAGCTGCCAGGGGACGAGAGGGACATTCTTCAAGTACAGATCACATTGAACATGTGTAACTATTTCCTCATTAGGCCTTCTTCCTTTCATCACTGAAATCTTTAGAAGTTTTTCAGATTGTTTCTACTCTTTCCTTTAAAAACCACCTAGAGCGTTACCTGGCACTGTAACTTCTGGGTTTTTAAATCATCACAGCAAAAGACAAACAAACAAAATCTCTTACCTGATAGCAAAAAACTCTGCCCACAGGAATAAGAAACTTGGCAGAGGCCCTAGTGTCTCCAAAATGTAGATATAATGTCCTCCAGACTTGGTGATTCTTGTTCCAAGCTCTGCATAAGACAAGGCACCTGGAAAGGTTCAGGTAGAAATGACCTGATTAAATCATCCCATGGATTCTCTCTTTTCCCTACAACTTTTCAGGGACTGAACGAATCTGTTTAAAATAAGTAGTGAATTAGAGGAAGAAAAAGGAGTTTAGCAGAACCACTCTTTTCCCTATTTTTGTGTGCTACAGTGTTTTGAAATAAATTCACTTTTCTATCAGAATGAAAGAAATTCAGTGTTTTCTGGTTAATGGTACAACTTTTCCACGGAAGTTATGTGGAAAGGTGTTTGAAAGAAATGTTACGTGAAAATACAAGAGGTTTTCTTTGGAAAATGTCCTGGAGGTTTGGGTTGTCTCACTTCTCCTTGCAGTTAGACTGGCATAACGCCGCTTACAAGGCAGTTACAGCAGCTTAGCCGACAGGCTGTGGCTGAACTGTTTGTTTCAGTTGTGGTTTTGATCACAGAGCCACGTTCCTCTCTCCTTATCTTGCATCTTCACATAAATCCCTTCCTTCATTCAAAGGCACCAGACAGAGGACCTGGAAGGACATGTCCTCTGAAAGGAAAGGCTTGCCACGGGAGGAAAACATGTACATGCCTAAGTAGGAATCTCAAGCCCTGCCTACACTGGATTCACTTGCTAGGTTAAACATCCTTTGTTCACCAAAGTAAATCATAAAACACTTTGCTTCTTTGACCACAACTCTCCTTGCAATGTCACAATTGGGATGTGATACTGTGGGGGAAGACCACCTCTGGCTACGTCCAGCTTGTTTGCCCAGCTCAGGTAGCTGTGGAAGGAGAGCACAGAGGAACCCAGTGGTGATACAGGCATGCCTTCAAGTCCCGTGGCGATTGTGCCATATTCAGGTCATGCCGATGGTGAGGACCACAATTTTTCCTGCTTCTCTGTTGGCAAATTTGTGCAGAATCCCTGTTCAAAGTCTTGAACATAGGCAGACACCTCCTCTCATTTACTCCAGTTGGACTCTTTACATGCTTCAAGCATGCATTTAAGTGCTTTGCTGAACTCATACTATGGGACTCATAAATGCCACACTTGAAAGAAAAAAAGCATGAAAAAAAGCCTAAAAGAAAGCAGGCCTTTTTAATGTGCTGCAAAAGAAGTGTCAGAGAAATGATCGGTGGAGGTCATCAAGCTGATAAAAAGGAAGAACAAACCAACAAATTTTGCCACAAAACACGATAACTTGATGAAGAGGCTCCCAAGACCCTTCCAGAGGAAGCTATCAAAGGATGCAACAAAGAGTGAAACCTTTCCAAAGGCAGAGCTTGGGCTGTGGGACCAGCACATGCATTATCATTCATTGCCATGCTCAGTTAAAAGAAACATCATGCTCACATTATGTTTTAAGATCTTCTTTAAGCAAAAGTACATTGTTCACCAACCAGCCACACACAGGCTCCATCCCACATGTACAGTAAAGGAGACCTGCGCTTGACAGCATATGCAACAACGTGACATATTCGTACGCATGTTCTTAGTACAGGCAAGAACCACAACTGTTGCCACATTAACAATTGAATGTCACAATTTCTAAACTTGCATGCACATGTCTCAGTGCCAAGGGAGGTTTTCCCACATGGAGTATTTCTCCTTTCTTGTTTTTTCTCTCTGTTACTACAGAAGAACTTTAAAGTCACCCACTGAAATAAACAGCAGATTTCTCCACGGAGCTGAGAGATCTTGCAGTTCGCTCAACAGCACCTTCAGAGCATTTCTGAGATAGTGCTTTTATGCAGTTAATGAGGGAAATTAAAAAGCATATGTTTTATTTATCGTAACTTTAAGAGCTAAGTTGTTTGAGAAGAACTAGAATGAAGCTGTCATCAAAAAGTCAACTCTTAGTGAGAAAAAACTGGCATTAAATGCCAGAAACCAAGCCAAGGGTAACGCACAGCCAGCAGGCCTGAACTGATCTGCTCCATTTCTTTGCTCCAAGGCAGCCCCAGACATTTCCAAACCATTTCTGACAGACACCTGGACACCCATCCCTGGCTAGTGGATACTCTGCAGCTCCCCAGGCAATCTGCTCTCCCGCTTTTCTCTCCTCACCGACAGAAAGGGGATCCCTCATGGCAAGTTAAGACTGGCACTTCTTGCCCTTTTCACAGTGTCCATGAAAAGCACTGCACAGCCCTCGTACTCACAAGTGCCTTTTAGATGCCTGCATCTCTCTTCCACCTTATAGCGTGAACCCCCTCATTTTCAGCCAGCTCTCCAGGCACAGGCTGCAGTCTTTGTCACTCCTCTGCCCTGGGCTCACATGTACTTTCATAGTCACAGACCACAAGTGTTGGGATTTTCTCAGTCACCATGGGGGAATAATTTGAGTTAAAGACCCCTGGTGACCCCCTTCCCCAGGCTTGTTAAACCTCTATTTCTGTTGCAATAAGAACTGTGGAATTTTGGTCTATTCTGCCCCCAACTTTCTATACACAAAAACATGCTGGTTTCCCTCAGCTCCCAGGTGCTCAAGCAAAGGCTGACAAAGCTCATCACCACTTACCAAACATTGAGAGGAGCCCGCAGGCAAACCAGACAACCAGGGAGAAACCCACGCTGCCAGAGTTTTTCAGTACTCCTTTTGGGGAAATAAAGATGCCGCTGCCAACCATGCTGCCGATGAGGAGCGAGAAAGCCCTCAGCAAAGTGATCTTTTTCCTCAGAAAGACAGCCTCCTCTTCTTTCTTGTCTTTCCCCATGGCTCTTCTAATCCCAGGGGAAGCTCATGCATTCAGGAGCTACGGTCTCCCAAGTGTCCTCCAGGCTCACCTGTAAGATGAGGAAAGAGTTCGGGATTCTGGGGTCTTCTTTTCTGGACAAGATTTTTTGCAAAAGCCTATCAAGATTATTTGAATCTGTTCTCAGCTGCTGGATGCACCAACCAAACCACAGGTACATATAACACACTCAGCATCACCTCTCACATCAGTACTGCTCCTGAGAGGGACTGCTAATGTTTTCTGCCTCTTCTGCCAAGAAGCACAGAGCGCTACAAGCTGCGTGCCACGCTTCAGGATATGATTTTCAAATGCAACTTTGATGTCCAGACTGGAACTGGCCAGGTTAGGGTTAATTTAATGGGACATAAGTTGGGGGAACACTGATATCAGCATGCTAGCAGAAAGCAGGTTTCAAGTTGCAGACATAATAATCAAGACCTTGAGGATCTCTGAGGTTAAAAACTAAATCTAGAGTTCTTTCTTTTGAGGAGGAAAGAGCTCTGTTAATTGGGGTACACAGATGATATAAGCTTTTTAACTTCCTATCTGTCCTTGCCAAACAAACAGACCCTGATTTTCTCGCAAGGGCTTGATTTTATCAGTGTTTCTTTATATACTGTTGAGCCTTTTTGCTATCAGAGTATTGAAGAGTCAGAAATAAGTACTGTTTACAATTGCAAGACAGAGCATAGTCATTAATAATCAGATATGTCATTTCTTCTATTAATATAAAACTTTCTTGGTAAGAACAGCAGGAGTGAAGTTTTTCCTAGAAAAGAGGGAACTTCAGACACTCCAGGGATCACACAAGCTGATCTAAATCCAGCTCTCTCACACCGCAGTAACCTCCTACTTCTCCATCTTGTCTCTCCAGTCTCCCTCTCTGTCCTAGGCTGGCACCTTACCAAGAAACTCACCTTCTGCTGAGGTAGGTAAGACAAATTCACACCAGTTACTACAGTCTAATTTGCTGCAGCAAACCTGTTTGTAGTTTTCCTAACAGCAAGGCAGACATTCTACACCACTAATTAACCCTGGTAAAGGAGACAAGACCAGGTCTGGAGTCATCTGGCTCCTGTCCCTCCTGCTGCCACACATCCCCTCCAATCTCACATGCTCGGCTTTAGTGGCTCTTCTCATTATTCTAACGCTGTAAATCGCAGGTGTAGTGAATATTTGCCCCAGCCTCGTGGCTGTATACAGCCAAATGTTCTCTCAATAGTCTGTGTTTTCCATCCATAGATATGTGTCCCCATAACTTGGAGGGGGCAATTCTTGTTACAGCTCCCCCACAATGCCTCTTTGGATGCCCTGTATAAACTGAGGGCTTCTCTCCCCCATCCCCAGCTATTTTCCCACCTGGAAACCGGCAGGAAGAAGCAGGGGTTATCGCTTTCTCCGCACACATATGAATAGCACATGCAGAGATCCCTCTCTCCTGCCAGCAGCGTTAGCCGGTTTCTCTGAGATCGCGCCAAGCCTGCACAAGCATCTTCTCAATCAAACCAGCCAAGTTTAGTTATTAAACCTCTAATGAGTCCCGGCGGACTCTTTAAGGCTCAGATGGGTCACATCAGCCTCGTCTGGTGGCGCAGAACTGCTCCTTAGAGTCCCGAAACCTCACAGGGCTGCTGGAGACGGCAGGTCCAGAGGAGCACGGAAAGACCCCCGGGAACTTCCCGAGCCGTCAGCTGCAGTTCCCTCAGACGCTAATTAATTAACTCACGTGAAATACCGATATGGTCGGGGATTTCTCAGCCGAAAGGAGAATCGCAGAACATTCATTTGCAATGGTGAGACACAGGGCTCCCCGAATCGAAACCGAACTGAAGAGAGATGATGTGCACAGCTATGCCTAAAACGCTGTTGTGAGATAATTAAAAGGGCACTTATCTGTTTGGCTGGGTTTTAAACAGAGCAGGTGCATTTACAATCCATCAGACTCCCATTTCTCGCTGGGATCCCGAAGCAGCAAAAGACAGCGTTTCTTTGCGGGCTCTGAAATTGCACAAAGAGTGGGGGGAGGAACAAAAAAAGGAGAGATCAAATCAAATTTACAGACCAGGTTAATGATCCAAAGTAAATACCAAACTCCATACTTCTGTCCACAGGGTTATTTTTTTTTCATACCACTGCCATGCGAAAGTATTTGGAGATAAAACAGTCCAGTCAGTAAATGTCAGAAACGTGAAATCTATTAGGATTTGTTCCAGAAGCTGTTGAAGGAGGGGGGAAAAACGTGGGAGGGGGGAAGAAAGAGTCACAGAAAGCTATTGAATAGCACTTCAAAGAGACACCTAGCAGAGCCCACCGCCTGGAGAGACCATTCCTGCCTGCTCTGCTCTCCAGCTACATTCCAGCACCAGGCACATTAAAATGCAGAGATGTTAATCCTGGTGGCAATGCTTAAGAATATTCACAATGTGCTTAGCACAAAGGAAACACACAAAGCTGCTTTTTGTTCACCCTTTTGACTTAAAGAACAGGCTCAAATCCTTCCCGGTCCAAAATGCGGTACCTTTGCGTGAGATCATCAGCCAGCAGGACTGGAGAAAAACAAACCCATTTCACAACTTTTCACACCTGCTGGATCTTTAGTCCCTTGTTCTTCATGTTTACTGATTTTTTTTTGTTTTTTTATCACTTTTAGCTGTTAATCTTACCTCACAGGCACTGCAGCATGGATGGAGGTGAAGGAGACAAGCGTAAAGGGAAAACCGCATTTGTTGTTCGCAGTGGTGTCTAGAGGCCCCGGCTGAGAGCAGGACCCATCGCGATCAGCGCAGAGGCAAGGGTAGATGTTACTCTGCTGAAAAGCCAGTGATATAAACAAGCAAGTTGGAAAAAGCAGAGGAGGGAGAGACCATCATTCTCAGCTGGGGAGCTGAGATCTAGAGCAACGAGTGACCTTTCTCCTCCTATCACGCAGGAAGCATGTGGCATCCCTGGGAAAGAGATCATACCTCCAGAGTCCCAGTTCAACAACTTGCCCAAAAAAAACCTATCCCCGCTAGGAGGGAATACTTCTAACTATTTACAGCTGTATTTTCTTTGAATGAGCCTCAATCAATACCATACAGCCAAAACCAGGTTAACCCCTTCCTTTTCATACTGCACCAGATGCAGGCATCAAACTGTTCTCCACAGTCCCACTATTAATTTTTTTAATTTTTTTTTTGTGCCAAAAATGTCGCTCCGATTCAATGTCCACCACAAGGCACAAGACCTAACTAAATGAAATCAGCAGTGAATGGGAGCTTTTTTTTATTCATGCATGAAAGTAGCATAAATAAGTTTTAATGAGACTGGTGGTGGTCTGTTCTGGGAACTCGATCGGAAAAATCTACTTAGGAGACCTGAGAGATGTTTGTTTATAGACCAAAATGAACACAAGAAACAGGCTGAAAAGACAAGACATGCAGCTCAACTTCTTTTTCAGCTTTCTACAGCTGGTATACCACCCTGGATAAGAAACCAAAAGGGACAGTAGTTAATAAATCAGACTCAGGCATGCAGCCCAAGATGTAGTAATAAATTCAAGGCGATTGCCTTAGGTGTAAATGTAAGGATTATTTCCACCGGCTCTTCTTTCTACAGAATTTCACAAATCTGATCTTGCGAGTTGTCTGTCAAAAGACTGCCATTTCCTAACACTTCTTTCTTAACAAAAATATTTTTTTAAGCCTTGACAGCAAAATGGTTCTTGGTTCAGGTCACATTTACCACTTTTATCATCTCGTTTAGGCATTTCCAGTTGTCCTTTGGACAAGAGTGAATTTTTCTGGAAAACAGGCAGATGATGTGGTGAGTCTGGACCTCTTGATGATGTGATGATGACCTTTTAATTGAGAACCTAAAAGTGTTGAATTCACACTTTGGCTCTTTGGCTAGAAATCGGACTAAACTGCGCCTGGTTTTCAAGCAGTAAAATTTCTTCCTACTGGGATTTATATCCTAACACCAAATTTAAAATTCTTCATTGCACCAGTCTGCCAAAGCAGCCATTACAAGTGGAGATGTTTTAATAATAGCAGTGTCGATTCATTCTCACAGGATGTACAGATCATATGATGTCACCTCACTTTTCTAAGCATCCGAGTGTGATTCTCCATCCAACTGCCACCAGAAACACACTTCTGTGCATCCAGGACTGATTTTCCAGGAACGTTGTGCAGGAACATTGGCTCTTTCATGAGCCTGTCTTCCTTTCACGTTGCCAGTGACACACAAAACACAAACACGGGAAAGACACGCACCCGATTAAAATAGACTCAACTCTTCTTCTACAGCACCAGCTACTAAAGACTATCTGAAAGGTGCACCAGCATCCCTGTGAAATGAACTGACACGGTTCCCCTTTCTCACAAGCAGAAGAAGGGAATACCTGGGCACTGACCTCCCTGCCCATGGTTCCCAAAGGAGCTGCACCCAGAGCACCAGGCACTGGGGCTCATAAATCCTAAGAAAAAAAGCCACTTAACAAGGATACTGCCTCACATAGTAGTGCTTCCTGAGGTCAGCATCTTGGCTCTGTATCATCTCTCGTGGGGCACAGCGTAGGGAACTGTCCTTAGAGCTTTGTTGTTTTGTGGACAGCTCTCCAAGTAGCAAGCTGTTTTCACTCTCCAGATCAGCCCTCCTCCCTGGAACAAGACAATTTGTCCTATTTGAAACTGTTTTCTTAGCTGCGTAAGACAGAACACAAACAAAAATAAATGTAAACATTTGTAGCAGAAGAGGTCCAACAGAGAAGTCTAATGCTATAGCAAAGAACGGCCAAAATTTCCCCAAATGAGAATTCTTTTTAACCATTTCAAATTTTAAAAAAATAAATCCCGTAATAGAGCGACATCCTGCCTCCTCTCAGCGATCTGTCACGTTGCATCAGTGCTGTGATCTGAGGGTTAGCCTGCCTTTGGCGTGGAGCTGGGTAGTGCCAATGCCTGACAGCCCTCGCTCTTGCAGGAGAAATTCCTCCGTGAACCAGGTCTTTGTTTTACCTCTTGCCCTGGCTGAGAACTATGAAAGATATCGCTTCCTAGCCACTGCTTGGTGATTTATCAAAGAGAAGTTCACCAGCTTCAGGCCGCTCCCTGGGGAACAGGGGTCTCCATGACAGGTTAGTGGCACCCATCTCCAGGGCTGTTGGTCTGTGGAGCCGCTATGGTGGGGGACTTTATGAAGGCCAATACACCCATCGATGTTGGGGCAACGGCACCATCATCCAAAACCACCTGGTGCATTTGGTTTTGAGCAGAAAACTAATCCCAAATCCTCCCCAGAAGTGCTCTGTAACAACAAGAAACATCTCCTGAATGGAGAGAAGTGCCAAATGGCCGTGCCCATCACCAGCTTTCCTCACAAAGAGGAAATTCTCCACTAAAGCAAGGTATTTTATCCTTCTATGGAGACAGGTCTCTCCAGGTGAAACCCTTTCTTGGTACAGAGGAAACCCTCCTCTGTTTCTGCTATTGTCAGATGTTGTCAGATGGTGGGGCCCATCTGATGGGGGTTCTTGATCTACCCCCGCTTTAACCATCTGGAACTTAATCCTTTCAGAGCTGCCTGCAGTAATAAAACTCCTCTTTCCACATTGCCTCATATATTACACTAGTTCCCCCCTTAATCTCACTGCAACGCTGCTGATTTATCACCCCAGGCCTCTGGCTCCCCTAAGGCTTGACCAGAGTTCCTGGCTTTGTTCCTTCCCTTCCTGCCTTTGGGGAATTCAGAAGAAAATTTAAACATTAAAAAACCCCAACCCTTCACACCTGCATTAGCCACTCGCTCCGACTGCTGCTCACTGCCTACACAGTGTCTCACTCACGGTTAATCCTCGGCGCTCTGTGCTAGATGCCCGCTGCAGTACCTGACTTGCATGCAGCCCAAACTCTGCCCTGAACGTACCTCAGGGTGGGGGGACTCTCTCCTTTTGGCCTCTCTGCTCAGCTGTTACTCATTTATTAAAATACAAGCCAAATATACAATTATGCTGGAGGGAACATGTTTCCTTGTTAACCCTTTCTGGCTCTCATCCAGAATTCCTCAGGCTATGGAGATTTATATTTTACTACACAGAATTTTCAGATTAATTGCTCACCATTCCCCACGCCTCTGATGGGGGGAAGGGGGACAAGGAGGGTTTTCTCTGACCAGAACCTCTACCTCATCCCCCGTCAGACAATACGGGAATGCACATCCAGAGCGTCTGGTGGCCTGTCCGAGGTAACAGGGAGTAGTGCTTGCAAAAAGACAGCAAATCCTCTGGGCAGAAGGACAAGGAGACTTATGCTCATCCCTGCCAGCACTTACATGGCCTCTCTCACCCAGCCATAGGTATGGGCTGTGCTGGCAGCTGCCAGACAAGGGTCTTGGTGGGGCACGGGAGTGGGAGAAGGTTTGGTTAAGGGTGGCCGTTATGGGAGGGGAGCATGCTCCATGCTGGGAGCAGCTTGTGCAGCACTTTGACCCCTGGTATGAAAGGAGCATCTCCAGCTGTGCACACAAATCCCTCAAAGGTCCTAGTTTTGTGCCTGCAGCGAGGCAGAAACACGTTATTACACCTCATGGTTTAGAAGAGGTGAGGGAATGAACGTCTGGCACTGGACTCCCCAAGCCCTTGCTGGCTGCAGCCCGTTTTACCTGCAGCAGAAGGTGGAGTGCAAAGACACAGCAGAAATACGTGCTGAAGGGTCATTCAGCTCCTGATCACAAGGCAGAGCCTTATCCCAAAAACTGCATCTATAGAGAGACATTTGGCACTATATCACCACAGGCTTGAGTGTGCAGCTCCTCCCAGCTTTCCCAGAGCCTGAAGGGCAGCACCAGAAACTAACCAAAAACCCAACTCACATGTTTTTTCAGGTAACATACAGGCCACCTCCCATTTTCAGTTGTATTTAGTGAGAATGAGATTCTAGGAACAAGCATGTCAACAAAACCAAATCAACATGCTCACTGGGAAGGTTAAGTCAACACAAGGGCATGTTTATTTTGTTTTAATGTAAGTACAGTCACAGAAGTATCTGCTGGGAAGGACTTCTGGGTGCCTCTGGTCCTGCCTCCCCTAAGGAGCAGGACTATTGCCAACACTAGTTTAGACCAGCCAAGTCTTAAAACCCCTCAAGGTCAGAGAGTCCCTGAGATTTTCAGGTAACCTGTTCAGTGCTGCACCACTGTCTTCGGGAGAAGTTTCTCCCAACATCCACCCCGAACGTCCCAAGCCACAGGTTATGGCTGCAGTCCACAGCCATATCATCTACCACTCCTAAGACCTGCAGGAACTCAGCCTCATGTCTCCCTGCACAAATAAGATTGTACTTACCTTTGGTGATGGTCCTTGCCACCCCTCCCTCTCCAGCAACCAGGGCTGGAGTAGCCCCCAGAGACTCACTGCACTTCAGGTTTCCCCAAAGTCAGTGGACTCAGCACAGCTGCAGGCTGTGATGGCTTAAGCACAGAAAGCCACAGGCAAGGGAAAGGCACTGAGTGGACATTCCTTCCAACCTGGAGACTCCAGCATGTCTCTGAGGTACCCTGAGCCCCACATCCAAATGACCTCCAGTCTAGGAAAGTTTCCTTTTTGTCCCCCCTCCCCACCTTTTTTTTTTTCCTTTTTCCTTTCTCCCTCTCCTTTTCCTGTGCTGGACTTTGAATGTCCCTATGATCTCTTCTTGTCTGCATGATTGCATCATTCATGGCAGGTAAGGTTAGCATGAATAGAAGGAAATACAAACATCACTTCACACAGCATGACGGCATCTGGGAGAACCTGCAGCCAGCAGAGGTTACAGACCCCAGTCAGGTCTAATAAAGCCCTGCATCACTGGAGGGGCAGGAACTACAACTGCGATTATTCATGTTGAAATACAGGTCACTGCGTCTCCTGCTTCAGAAGCAAATCTGAGAGCTGCGGGGCATCTCAGAAGGAGGTTTCCTTTGTGCACAGCACTAAGCACTGGGCCAGGGCAGCCCAGCAAGACACTACTGCCGGCCGCTCACAGGAAAAAACACCATGTGTTCTTTTCCTTGTTGTTGTGGCTCAGCATGGACACAAAATACGAGCAGAGAGAGGAAGAGAGGACCTTCCATTGCAGGATGAGACTGTACCCACATGAGGCACTGGGACTTGGGGTCGTTATGGCCAGCACCAAGGAGCTGCCATTCTGAACGTGGAAGACCTGAATGCAGCTCCTTTCCTGGATGCCTTTAAACAATGCTGGTTAGAATATCCCTGGCCCTCATCCTCTCCACACAGCTCCTTTTTGGGGGTATTTACTGTGCAGGCACTGGCAATTCAAACCTTTCCTCTTTCCTGTCCCCAGCAGACTTGCCACGTAAGACAAGGAGAACAGGGCGACTGTGCAGGGTGACTACTGGTTACCTGGTCGTGGTGGGATGAGGAGGCTGGTTACCTGAGGAAGCTCACTGGTCTGGCAGCAACGCTGGCCGGCTTGCAGGATCCTCTCCGTAGAGCGAGTGGTTTGTGAGAGGTGCCCCATGCTAGCGAGAACATTGCAAAATTCAGGACATCTGTACAAGCTCCAGACTGATGCAGCTGCTTAAATGTAATTATGAAAAATGTTAGCAATTGAATTGGGAAGGCATTGCAAAACAGTAGGACAAAGAAAGTAAACTGGCATGCTGCGACTGATGTAAGCATGTAACGGCCTCCACATGTCACTGGGACCAGTACGATCTGCACCAGTTGAGGCGCTGCTTCCAGAGATGGAAAAACACTTCCAGGGGGAGTGACCACACAGCCGGGGCCAAGCCCTCGCTCCCCATCACAGTGCTGGTGAACCCTGCCGTGGGCCTCCTCTGCCACCCAAAGATGGGTTTTCAAGGACACAAGGCCTCTGGCCACAGCTAGGCTTCTGCACTTGTCAGAGCTTGGGACTGAAGCATGATCAGCCAGGATGAGTTAACTAGGTGTCAGGAATACCCCTCAGCCCTGTTAAGCATCGGACCTCTGGGCCACCAGGAGAGCTTGTTTTCAACCAGCGGTGATGCTGAGCATCCCTGGGCCCCACCACAACCAGCATGAGCTGCCGGTCCCTGCCAGCAGCTTTCCACCCAGCTGCGGCCCCTGCTTACAGCTGACCTGGCCCATCGGTGCTGAGCCCTGGAGAGGCACGGGGACAAGCAAAGAGGAAAGTGGTGGTCAGTGTTGCTTGCTGGACTCACCAGTCACGGCCAACTTTGTCAAACACCTACCCTTTCCTGTCCTGGTGTTTTTTTGGTCGCCACCTGCCAGGCACCCTAACACAACTTTGGTGCAAAAAGCTGGGAAAAAAGTTTCCGCTCCAGACCAGCTGGTGAGCGTCATTCAGCCCCAGACCAGTGGGCCATATGTTGTACAACCACGTAGACACGTAAAACACGTCTAGCCTCTTGCTGTACTTCCATAAAGCACGTTCAGAAAGAAGACGCAACATATGGTGCGTATCAGCAGGGAGAAGTCAGGAGGAGCAGTAGTAAGAGATTATCCCAGATGCATGTAACTGGTTCTATTTAATATGTGGCTCCTCAGCGGCAGCTACAGAGGATGACAGGCCACTGTGTTCAGGCAATTCCTGTAACTATCTCATCCCTCCCCAGCCAACTACCGCTGTTTTAGATGAAGGAAAAGGTTTATTATGTTCTTTTTTCCCCCTCCTCCCCTATATTCTTTTTGCTTTATCCTAGGAAATCTAATTTAAAAAGGCATGAGCAGAACGCTACAGATGTGAGGCTGACAGAGAAGCAAGCAGCAATTTCAGTCCCAAGACACAGGAAAGCCAAGGTGAGTCTTTCCACAGGTTTCAGCAGGCTTCAGGTTAGACCTTCAGGGCAAGGAAGGAGAGAACAGCACAAACCCTTCCCCCTTGTTCACACCCTCAAGCAGCGAGGAGCCCAGGACACTCAAGGTGAAGCCTTCGGGGCTTCCACATCCCCAGGGAGCCACACGCTGTGCGGCAGACAGGGCGAGCTGGCAGGCACGTCCAGCACTGGATGTTCCCACCCAAGCGGGATGCCTGCAGATGGTTTTTCCAGGAGGCCTTGGAGGCAGCTCGGGGATTTTGCTGCTGAATCAGGCATTCTGCGGCGCAGGCAGAGACCTCACCACTGGCGCCGAGCCCTGCAGCTGCACAACGCCTGGCACGCGCCGCCGGGGCTGCGGAGCCAACACGGACAAGCTTGGGGCGACGCGCGTTCGCCGCGGCCGCTCGCTCGCTTCCAGCTGATGGCATCACTGGAGGCTTGTGTCTCCTCGGCAGGAAAAGCTGAAAAATAGGTACCGGAGGACAAACCACAGGAAACGCGTCCCTATCTAGGAGAGAAAGGACTTGTTGTACAGCCCACACCAAAGATATTGGAGCACAGAGGAGGGGTGTTGGTTTGTCACGCGAGCGCAAACAGTATGTCCCTGCCGTACCACGTTGCTGGCCTTCTTAGGCATAACTATTTAGGTTATTGGTATAAGGGTACATGTCCTGAAATATCTGTCAGGCTTTTCTGGGAGGTCTTCAAATGCCGTACGTCTCAGTCCTTTCTCCCAGGCTGCTCCGACCTGCAGGGAAAGATGGCCTTCTCACCAAAGGCTTTGTTTTCAGCTGCCCCCAACTACTTATCTCTGCGAAGCAAGCAGCACGGGACATTTTTCTTCCTGCCTTGCTGCAGAGGTTCTTCAGATCAAGTACTTATCTAGTATGAAGATGCACAGACCTCAGCCAAACTCAGTGCGTGCAACAGCAATGCAAATATGCACACTCTCCTTCCTTCCTTTCATGACAGCTGTCTTACACAAATCCCGGGGCAAGCACAAACAGAACGGCCCCCTCCAGGTTTATGATGTCTCCTGAACATCTCGGAGCCTGTGCCTGCTAGCTTGTCTTTTTAAATCCTGGCCAGGGGACCACTGTGCAAAGGGCAGGACCCGCTCAGCCTTGTGGCAGTTTCTCCATCTGCGATGTTGACAGGCCATCTCCTCTCTTTCGGCCGCTAGCGGCGGAGGGCAGCTGAAGGCACTCCTGAGTGCAACACCATGCAAGTGCCTCACTCCAGCTGGCAAGGGCAGGAGAGACAAAAGTAAGAGCAGCAGCTCTGGAAAGGGAAATAAGAAGGGCAAAGATGGGGGAATAGGAGATTAAACCATCAGATTGAAAAGGAACCAGAAATCCCTGGTGAGGAATATAACTGGGGGGTAGAGAAGGAACAGATTGCAGCTCAGTAATGAGGCAGACGGCATTTCCTTTGTGATCTGCAAATTCAATTGGGTTTTCCGACAGAAAAAGACCACATGGTATCCAGAAATCTGTTTGATACATGAGCTGCCTCCCTCTGCCTTCAGTGGTGATAACTGCCGCAGCAGACAGGTCTGGCAGAGCCCACCCGGCCCGGCAGTGGGAGCTGAGGTCAGCCGCTCTCGTGGCTGAGCCCTTGCAGCACCCTGGGGAGAAGCAGGCAGACCGCGGGCAGGGCCATGCCTTCCTGGTGCCTGCTAAAGTGCAGTGCTCTGAGCTGCACAGGCCTGTCAAAATGGGCAGGATGCTCTGCCTGGGCCACAGAGCCAAGGTAACAGCCAGGCTCAGCGTCACAGGCTGAGCCCCAGACCCGACGGGCTGGCTAAGACCATTAATGAATGGCTGAGGGCACCTGGCAAAACATCACCTTGCTGCAAAGGTCCTTGGAGTATTAGGACCATAGCTCCTCCGTCAGGCAGGAAGGCTCCAGCTGCGTGGTTTCGGTCTGTGAGGGCAGACAGCAATGCAGAGCATTTCAGGACATGACACCCCTGGAGCGGGGACGTTGCTACCAGCCATCGGCACTTGTGTTCTGACAGTGCCGAGGCATTCTTGCAAAACTCTTCCACAGATGAGGGGGAGGAAAGACAGTAAGTTGCAGATCCTAACATCTAGCTCCCACCTCCCAGTTCCCTGTATTTCATTAGGCAAATAATAGCTCAGGGTCAATAGCTTCATCCTGTTTCCTAGAAATGAAATAACCACAGCCAGCTATCAGGTTGCCAAGCTGGGAACCAAGGGATGCAGGCAGAGGTCCCTGCTCTGCAGTCAGCTGCTTTTGGTGTCTTTAGCACAGCGCTACTACTGTGACACAAGGCAATAGCACGCCTCTCCTCTGCTGCGCTTTGGGGAGCATAAGCATATGAAAGATGGGGCAAGAGCTCCCACCCACATGCTTGGGTTCTTCGCTGAAGCCTTGGCAGAAGTACTCAGGAGTAAACGGGCAGAGGGGGCCCATTTGTTTTCTTTCCTACGGGAAAATTCTAAGAACTGTAATCTCCTATCAGACCAACACTTGCCTTTTGTATTAAAGTCTCCAAAACAAAAGAAGAAAGAGAAATTCAGCATAATCAATAGCTCTATGGGCATAGCACACCTGACAGCCCACACAGAGTTCAGCTCCATGAAGATACAAATCATGGCTAACATTCGCCCAGAGACGTCCCCTCTCCCACCATTTGCAGGGAGGAAGAGCACAGAGACGCAAAGTGCCCCTTGCAATATTTGGGTACAAGGTGCAGAGGCTTGGTTTGCTGGGATTGAGCCACATACACACTTGCACCCCAGAACTGGGAACTGCCAGGCCCCTGAGCCATCTCTTTGCTTCGTGCTGACATCTGTGCTGCTACCCTTTGTGCAGTTGGCAGCAGTCCCAGACCCGGGACCTCCACAAAGAAGACAAGCCTGGCTGCGGAGGAACTCATCAAGTGACGAGTCAGCCCTTTGAGACCCATCCTTCCCATCAGCTGGGATGGGCTCTCCTCTACCCATCCACAAACTTCATCACAGCCAGAAACGGCACTGGAGCTTACTTTTACTCTGGAAACAAGCGAAGAGCCCAGTGCCAGCACGTGGACCAGATCACCACCAGCAGGGCAGCAGCCGCCCACAGGCAGAGGTCTAAAGACAAGGTACCCCAGCTCCTGTTTTATACAACATATATTCTCTGACACAGCACTACTATACACTGCTTTTTACATGCACATCCATTCCTCTGAATGTTCTCCCTGCTATTGGAAAGACAGTTTACGTAAAGCAGTTAACTAACAAAGATCCCTACTTTTGTCCCTCTTACAGTGCGATTACTCAAACTTGCCAAAATTACCAGCATGGCTTTTCCTACTTTACGCAGAAAATCTCTGTAACCGGCTTGAGTTGCCTTCCCCAGTTCTTGCACCAGTAGGCACCTGTGCTCACTTACAGCTACGCAGACCCCGGCCCGTTGACCAAAACCCAACACTTACACCAGCGCTGAATCAGTCAGAAGGATGACCAATTGATATGGGACATCCTCAGCAAATGAAGACGCCTCCTTAGGAAATAAGCTGTAGGCTGACATGATTGGTAGGGGGGCAGCTACAGGACTTACCTAATGGCATTTTACAGTGTGTGGCTTGAAACACCAAGCTGGGCAGTCTTCCCTCTGACACAGAACAAGTCAAGCCCCTGACACGTGGAACCATTGTAGACTGGTTTTGTGTTACCACTGCACTAGCAAAAGGCGTGAGGATACTTACATCCTTCTTGGTTGCATATCCGCTGAGGCATTATCACCGTTTTTTCAGGGACCATCATATTTAGTTCTTCTATTTTCCTCTCCTATGAAAGGTTTCATCGTGCCTTGGGCTCAAGCTCACAGACTTTTTACAAGCCACCTCTGGTCTTTTATTTCAGGACACTTGCTTACAGAGAGTAATATCTTTCTGGCTGGTGCTGACATTGCACATATTGTCTGCAAGTCTGCAAGGTCAGGATATTTCTGAGGAGTAACAACAAAAAGGCAGACACCATTTGAAATGGATCTCAGATCATCGGTCACTAAGGTACTCCTTAGTGACCTCCTCCTATCAGTCTGGCACACAAAGGTCTGAGTATCAGTCCTCATGCTCTGTCAAAGCAATGTTCCTGCCTTGTATGAAGAGACACTTCAAAGGCATCTCTGTCTCAATCTACTTAAAAAAAAATAAATAAATAAATTGTGCTCCGGCCATAGAAATGCCATGTGAATACCCAGGAGCTGATGTTTTCAGGAATGTTTCTTACCTCTAAAACTGCTGATAGATAATCAGTATTTAACAGAGCAGATGCCACAGAGATACACTTCTGTTTCTGGAAATAAAAATGAAGGCCATGTCAAACATGCCCACACATCCACGACATGACACAAACTTACTGCATGACTCTGAGGATCACCGTGAGCTGGATCTCAGAAAGCTGGCTGGATTTGTCTGCAGACTGGTGAGGGGACACGGGAGAGAATAACCTAATCAGCTGCAGTCCTGGAAAAGGTGTATTCATTTCGGGTTCTACGTAACTGTTCATCCAAAAGACACAGCAAACTCCACGGGAAAAGTGCAACATCAACTTTCTCGAATTAGTTCCTCTTAGGAAAATAAGTTGCAGAGCAGAGGTTTTTCCTAATTTGAAGTAGCAATAGAGTGCCTTCAGTGGCAACAATTCCTCAGCCCAGTTGAACAATGTGTGGCTTTGTAGAGCGCGTGAGGCATGGTTCATGGTCTGGATTTCATTGGGATCCATCTCTTTTCTTCTCTTCGCTTTCCTCCAATGTCTTCACTTCTGTGGCAGATCACAAGATGGATCCCAATAAAGAGACATTTGAGGTTTTTCTGTGCTGTGACACTGAAGTAAAGCCTTTACCCAATGAGCACAAGACTCACACAAGAGATCACATCGGATTCTCACCCGTCCTCCCTCAGTGAGTGAACGCCTAAAAACCGATGAACAGGCCAAAAGCCTTCTGAATGTTTTACTGCATGCACCGACGCTTACGGAGACGAGCGCACTCTTAGGCTGTGGGAACTCTGGCAGTTAGGCAGCTCACATCAAAGCAGGGAAGCTGCAGGGAAGATCCAAGCGACAAGAAAAAAGGAAAAAATGTTATGTTACACAAGGAACCCCGGCAGCAAGGTGCATTTGCTATACCTTCATCCCTATGACTCCTCACGGGTATCTTCAACCGCTTACGGTAACAGCCAGGAATACAATGCTATTTTTCTGACAGACAGGACTACTAAAAATTTCCACAGCCTACCAAAGCAGCACAAAACCCCCACAAAAATCAAGCCAGAAAAACCGTCACAAGTTGGCATTTCCGCTTCCCTCCTTTCTCCCCCAGCCTTCTCCCAAAAAAAGTTATTGAGTCAGTCAAAAAACATTGTGGTTTTATTTTAAGGCATTGGCTGCTTTGCTATTTAAGTCCAAGTTACTTTGAAATAAAACCAGGATTGTTTGCGGTTTTTCCTCTGAAGAAAAGCGGTATCAAAACCTCATCTCCTTTCACACACAATGTAGGTGCAAGAAATCTGCATTTTCCCCGCAGAAGAACGCTGTGGGAAACACACCGCGTACAACATCTCCTGGCTTCATGGGAACTGGAGGTAGACTCGAGGACCAGCTGAGAAATGCAATAAAAAGATTGGCTTTATTCTATTGTAGAAATATCCCTTTGACTGTGACCCTGCCATTTTAGTCATGGTTTCTCTGGGGTACATCATGACTAACGTCTCCCACTGTACATCCCTGACAGCAGAGGAAGTGCTGGCCTCCAAAGCGGTAACTGTGGTGAGTGCAGCCCTTTGTTTTTGCCGGATATTTTCAGGGTAGCACAGAAAAAGCAATCACATCTGGGACCATCTCAAGGGGCCGCTGGCAAAAAGCCAGAGGCTCCATAGAAGAAGCAGCAGATTGCGGATTTCGATGCCTTGGGCAGGATGTCTGTTTCCACAATGGCTGGGGAAGGAAGGAATATAAAGGGAGATGGTCTGATAAGAACATAGCCATGATAAAAAGACTCTGTTCAGTATTAATTTATTTTAGCAAGAAGAAAGGTGCCCACAGTCACTGGCTTGCAGACGTTGGTCTCTTGCCTCAGTGAAATGGGAACTGGTTAGTCTTGAGGCAGTGTTAAATGCTGGATTTTAAAACGAGGACAGAAATAGAGAGCAGAACAGATGTGACAGACAGCGGGTTTTCATTCATCCTGGAGTTTTGCAGAACGTTGTTAAAATAATTTCCTCAGCATTTTCAGTGCTGGTGGCCCCGTCCTGCTTTGTCCTGGACAGAGGAAACAGCAGCTGCAAGGTGAAGATCTGTGCTTTCAGAAACCAAGCATCTCTTCCACAATAAAAACCACCAGCCTTTTACTTACAAATTTGTCCTGCCGCCCTTGGATAGCTGGGAACATTCACATCAGCGAGCAGAGCGGAGTTACTGACCTGTTTTACTAAAAGCTTTACTAAAACTTCAAAAAGCACTGTATCGTGTGAACAGTCCCCCCTTGCGCTTGCCAGCTGGCCTTGGTGCCACCGCGGCTCACTTTTTCACCAAGGGAAAAACAGAGATCTCGGAAGTAGAGTTTGAGGCTGGGACTCCCTGTATAAAAGAGGCCACTCGCAGCCTGATGGACCATCTCGTTCTCTGACCTCCCAGGAGCTGCCCCCAGCAAGTTGTCCCACCTGCCCTCTGTTTTGGGTCGCTTTGCCTTTTCCAGATGTGGTTATATTTTGTGCATTCCTATGTCGAACGGCAGCACTGAGAGCTCTAAGGGGATGGCTGCCCGCACCGTGCTCGTGCTCGGACGTGAAGTTCTTCTTTGGTGAAATCCCGAGAAGCTCGGAGGCAGGATGCTGAAGCTGCAGGCTGTGTCGTGAGCTCCTCCTGGTGGCTCTTAATATTGTACTAGCATCCCCTCTGAGCTCAAAAATAAAAACGCAGCTTTCGAACATTTTTCTCTTCTTCTATGCTTAAGAAATACATTTTCAAATGGAACCAGAAAATAAGCCACATATTCTGAGAGTGATGTAAAAGTTTTCATTCCGCACTGCTTGCAGATATGGCTAAAGGCAATGAACACTTCCTTACCACTTGCATTGCTTTTTTTTCAATAAAAATCAAATGTTCCACATTTTCTTCCTAGCAGATAAACAGCTTTGTTTGCTGCAGATTCTACTTTTTTGTACGACCCACAGCCAAAGAAATACATCCTTCCTATTTATGTATGTTCAAGACAGCCTTTTCCACGCTGGGTCTGCAGAGCAGGAAGAGGGAAGGAGGATGGAGAGTTATCCATATCATTTTCTGAGATTGGGATGGAACGGATAGAATGGCAAATCCTGTTCTACTCAAACAACATGGGTAAAAACATTACCGCAAGGTAAACTATAAATAACGCTGGCTGAAGGCGTTAGCCGAATCAGTTTGTTAGACACTGCCCAAGCATCTCACATCCAGCAGCTGCTGTCCCAGAAAGGTTACGCTGCAAAGTAATGCCTACGTGAAACAAAAGGTGGGAAAGAAAAGAAGTGTTTTTGCAAAGACTGTCACTAGCAATGGTCTCCAGTCCCCTTCTAGCTGGTGTTTAGTATATAGTATTATGGCATTCCAGGGTATCTTCCGCTCTCTTCACAGCATGAAGTTTTATAAGTATATGAATCTGTAAATAAATGAATAAATCAATTTATATGAATTCTTTAGACACACTCTGCTAGCCAGGTAGCAGAAAGAAAATCTTGGTGTCAGATCTGCCTCAGCTCAGACCTTGCTGTCAAAAACTGAAACGTAGAAATTTTCAGAACCGGGCATCAGACACTTTCTTCAGGGTGGGCTAGCAGAAATCTGTTAATCCTGCCCATTTCAGCGCACAGCCAAAACGCCTCATCTCAGAGCTACTGAACCCAGCATCTTGCATTAGCAAGACTCATTTTACAAACGTTTTGTCCAGGATATCCTTCCGGCGACTCGACATGGAATTGTACGATAGCTGATCTACATAACATCAGAGAACCCATTTTTCCTACTATCCCTTCCTTTTTCTTTCTTTTTCTTTTGCTGCTTCCACATGACCACAGTCTCTTATTCAGCCTAAGAGATTCAGATCATGGGCTTCCAAAACCTAGTTTGCTCAGTGACTGTCACACGGAGAGAAGTGGATTTGGCCAGAGATCAGAGGCACGGCCTGGCCCTCCATCAGACTCCGTTCTTGTGTAGACAGCATTTGCCTCAGCAGCCAATTCCCACTCCTGGGAAAAGCACGGATTAAACGAGCTGCATACACGTACACACGAATACGTACCTTTTCTTCTGCGCGCCCGAGATACCTTACCAACTAATAGTGACGCAGGTCCTGTGTTTTAAAGTGATCTGTAAGTCCCTTGCCATAACATCTTCAAGAAAGAAAAGCTTCTTTTTCTGAATTTTACTGTTAGGCCATTCTAATTTCCCAGCTATTGATGTTATTGACGATGATCTTGATTTGCAAGCCCTTTGGACTGTTGAATTTTATCAGCTGTTCAGAGGTATGGCAACCTTTGGGCTCGCACTGCATCGTTAATTACATCAACATCATTTGAGGGGACAGGAAAATGAGCTAGCAACTGTTGAACCCAGAAATGCCCTTAAAGATTCGAAAATTTTGGAAAATGTAGAAATGGAAGGCCAGAGACGTCTCAGGTTACATACGAGAATTGCATCAGTGAAAAGGACCAAGTGTTTCAATGCAGAAACACTGCAAAGTGTAGCTAAAAGTGGAGAGGGGAAACAAAAAAAAAATTAAAAAAAATTAATCAATGTAGCTCCTGAAAATGCCCAGTAAGATTTTGTAGCCTTCAGCTACAAAATCTAAAAGATCTATAGAAATAATCCAGTTTTTTCAGGCTTGTGATTTTTAACTCACATCGAACTTGGTTGCAACAAAATACAAGCCTAAACATAAGAGAGTAGTAAAATAGACTAAAAAAGAAAGTAATTTTTTTTAAAAAAATAAGTCACTAGATCCTCCAGTTCAGATTCTTTGCAAAACCAGCCAGAACCTGGATCCATTACAGTCCAATCCCTGGCAGCTGATAAATAAATTCAAGCAGAGAGATCCAGAGATCTTAAATAATCCTCAAAGAGGTCACACAGTTCGGATGTTTTTATAGAAAAGGAAATGTGTCAGGTCAACCTCCTCCCCTCCTGTTAGCACGGTGACCGAAACACTGGCGATTCGGTGCTGCAGTGGTAACGTGGCTTTCCAGGCCAAGCCGCTACGTTATTAGGTGACCGGAACACTGGGCAAAGCTCCATTTCACTCTAAGTAGCAACTGAGGAATGAAACATAGCAGAACTACAATGGTTTGGAAAAAGCTCTTCCAAAATTGCACAATGGAGAGGTTCACTTGGCGTTATGCCAGTAGTGTGAAAGGTTGATTTAGAAAAGTAAGATTTTAAATAATACTTCAACATACTCAAACTCAAGCTGTCCCCAGGGGCTGCATTTCTAAGAAGGTTCACACCATTCCAGGTATCAGCTTGCCTACCTCTGTATCATTTTCTGTCCTGTTTATCACAGAAATGTGCTTAACCTCTGCAGCCCTGACACCCGTGCAAGGACAGGGAGGCCACCGACCCAGGGAAGCACGGAAGAACCCTTCCCGCTCTGGAAGTACTTCCTGGTGGGCAGTGCCTGGGGATGGGAGCCTTACTCTAAGACAACCCTGGTGAGACTGCTCTGATCTGTCTCACTACGGCTTCTCCTCTGATACAGGGGAAAAACACTGATGTCCAACTTTTGGGGTCCCACCACTTACATGTTTCTTCACCACATGGGCTGGCAGGGGTTGAATTCATGAGGAAAGTGGTAAAAAGAACAGTCCCACAGGAGCTGGCAGGTCAACCAGTCAAGGTGAGAAAAATCCCTTCTGAAGCCTTTTGCAGGTGCCTGGGTGATGTCTGCAGACTGCCGCTTCAGTCTCCTGAAGGGCACACACTCCTCTCCTCACTGGTCAATTCCTCTGACCCTTGCTCCTCCCTTTCCTCACCAGCACACCCAGAGAGCCTCATCACAGTAGCAGAAGAAAGGTTAAGGTACAGCAGCACAGTCCAGAGCCTTCCCATTAAATTAATTTCTGCAGAGGAGAAAGCAACTCCCAGGCAGCAGGAGGATCACCCCACCGCCTTCCCGCAGTAGGCTGGACAGGGAAGCACCAAGACAATAAATTTTTTGCAAGAAAGCATTGGGAGTTTTGAATCATCACAAGTCTTGACCAAGGATCCCAAAAGAGCAAACCACACCACCTGAAAAACCTTACAAGCACTGCTACATATTTAAAGGTACATCACTGTATCAGCTGAGGCATTAATTTAGACCTCATTAAGATCAGTGTATGCACATTCAGCAGCTGAACTGCCTAGAATTTAAGGGTAGGATTGTACCCAAGCTGTGCAAATCTCAGCAGATTCTTCCCTACAAAAAGAAAACAGTCGCACTTCTAGCCAGAAATCAACCCTATTTTGGCCCTATTCCTTGCAGCCATTTCTATCACCTGACAGTCCAAGCATTTCAGGTATTAAGCCTGTTCAGTGTAACTCCTCCGTGCAGGTGAAACAGTGAAAAATGGAGCATTCCTGCAGCTAAAAAAAAATAATATTACCTCATTTTATACATATTGTTTCCCTTCTATTCTCTGCCACCACTTACGTTTTGATCAGATTAGTCACCACAGCATCTTTAAGATCTCAAGTTGTACTATAAGACGTGCTTTAGTGCTTCAGCTAACGACTGGAGGTGCAGGCTCCGCAGAACATTTAACAGATCAGAGATTTCTTTTTGTGTTGTTCCCAGCCTTTTAGAGTCCTTTTCAGTGAACCACACCAGTCTGGCACAGAATGATCCTGTTTTTATCTTCAAGCCATGAACTGTAACATACAGTGAGAGCTAGAATCACTGCAGGGGAAAACAAACCAACACTTTAGACCTATCTGAATGACCCAACCAAGTGGAAATGAACCTAAATATAGCATTTTAAAAGTATTGACAACACTATTTTGTTGTCAGTTAAAATGTGTAATAAAAGGATTAGTGAAGACATTCCTTTAATCATAGTTACGGTAAAAATATTACTGGAGTTTGGTAACTGACATTCTATATTGAAATTCTTTGAAATTAGAGGTAACAGAAAACATGGGACAGAATAAATAAATACGTGTGTGTACACACACACACACAGAGAATTGATATTGTGCCTGCCACAGCTGAAGACAGTTTGAATATAGTCAAAAACCCCATATAGATCCTGTGTCCTGCTAAAGTATTTCTGACTTCCTCTGTTTTGTAATCTTGCAAATGGTCCTCTTTTTGAAGTTGTGGTTGTTGGTTTTTTTTTATGTACTGAACACACTAACCTCAGGGAATTTCCCTTTATTCCTACATTTTCTCCTGGACACTACAAATTATACACTCAATTAAATTTTATTTAAAATGTACCTTAAAATCAGAAAGCTACCAGGCAACACTGCTGAAAACAGTCTATAAGCTACCAGTTCATAGCAGTGGCTGTGTATTGCGAGTACGTAAGCAAGGCAAGGCTTGTGTGGAGAGGAAATGTCTTACATCTGAACCACGGGTGCTAAACATCACATTTTATCTCCCGCTCTCCAAATGTGTCAGTTGGTCTAATACGGATCACTTCCCCTCACAAACCTCACTCACAGGGTAACTGTGGGCAGTAAACATTAAATCTCTTTCTGTACAAACAGAACTCCTTCTTTACGTGAAATCCTCTTAGTATTGAAGAAAATCAACAGAAGATGATCAACAGAACCAGTGCCTAAAATAATCTCATGTAGCCACAGAAAAGGTATGTTATACAATGTTCCTCCATTTTCCCAAAGCCTCTCACTAATACCTCTTCTCTGAGCCACCGCAAAAGCCTGGGGAGATCATTCAGATGCCATGTCCCATTTAATGCTCGGTCTCCCTCCCAAGACTAGGGCGGTTCAGCATCACTTGCGGTGCTTGGTTTTATGAGAGGCACAGCTGTCCGGCAGCCTTTGCAATGCGATCGACTCATTTCGCAGCAGCGTGCTGCACAGCTGACATTATTTTTTTTCTCCCCCCTCCCAGTGGACCTGGGCTGAATATGGACGGACTTCAAAGTATTAGGGTTCCTCTTAATGCCAGCCTCATCTGAGCCACCCAGCTCTGACATCACTTTTAGGACAGTCAGCATGGTAAATACACTCTCTGAACATTCTCCTTCAACAGGTATAACTCAATGGAACACAGAGGTTAGCTGTCTCTTCAGGAGAAGCACTTTAAGCACATGGGAAGAGCTCTGTTCAGTACCCACCACATGGATGGAATTCAAAACAATTTCTATACGTGCTGGTTAAGCACAGGAAAATCCTCGCTGGGCCAGACCTGCAATCGATCTATTCAGAGATCTTTTGTAAAAAAAGTAAAACCTGTGTAACCAGAAATCAACAACTTCAGAATGAAACATGTGATTTAGTGTCTTTTTCAAATTAATACTAGCCTGAAAAAGCTGCCTAGTTAAGCCACATTTCCACAGCCCAGATTCTATTTTAGGAGACAAGAGTAACAGTTTCTAGAGTTTTGTTAACTTTTAGTTCTACCCAAACAAAAAGCCGCCTTGCATCTTTACGACTTGCCACCAAGGTGTATGATCCAAGGCCAAATGTTTCTTCCAGACAAGTATCACATTCTCCAAGTATGAGTGGGAATTTTACTCAGATCCGTTGCAGCAAATAAAACATTTCTGATGAGAAATAAACTTTGGGGCAAAGCATCACAAACAAGCAGACTCTTTGTATACTGTTCTTTTAGTTGACTTATATGTTCCAAAGTAGAATATTTTTTCCAAGACCAAAGCAAATACAGCAGGAACAGTACAGATAAATAGATCTATTAAGCCAAACACAATTCTTCAAAAATTTGCAGCACTTAATTCTAAAGACTGAATATAATTGGCTTCAGAGAAATCAGACCTTAGTTTAGACAAAGCAAACTGTCCTATTAGCCAGCTGTTAGGTTGAATACTATGAGCTCTGGCAATGACTTTATTCACTGTCTTGATCATGAGCTGTTTCTTCTGCAGGTAAAGACTTTAGTCATTGACTGCTGGAGAAACAAAGGCATCTAAAATTCCTGGTTCTATCAGAATGAGTAACAGTAACATTCTGGTTTTACAGTTTCAGTCCTCATTAACTTTTGGCTTGAGACAGTTGACATCACTTACCAGCAGTAAAAGCATAATTTTGAGGGCTCCCAGGAGAAATACTTCTATACAAAGAAAAAAAGTTTCTATAGAAACCAACACTCAGCATGACTGACTCCACCACATTCGTTCTACTACTCAGGTTTCCATAATCAATCCAAAGTTATATCTAAACAAAACAAGCAAGAAAAGGTTTGGTTGAATGCGTTAACTAATGAGCCACCACCACAATAGCTTCACAACTTAAGCAGGTCATGACGAACCCTCTAGCAAAAGAATTCAACTCCACTAAATGTACACAAAACCAAATTTGTAGGCACTTTACAAGGGGGTACTCTACCTGAAACACAGCAGAATACAGTTGGTAAAAAAAAACAACAACAAAACCAACAACTTTAGTCTTCAGATACCAAGAAGGGTATCTTGCCCATTCCCTGACTGGAAATTCAATTCTTTTGCCATATTTGGTGGTCTTGAAATCTTTAAAATCCATCTGTCCATTAGGAAAGAACAATACCGGTAAAGTATTTCCCCACCCTCCCCAAACAGAAAAGTACAAAACCAGAAACTGACTTTTAATGGACATATGGCTCCAGGTGTTGAAGGCTATCCAGTAGCATCTCAAGCAGCGCTTTGAGATATTTCACAGATTTTGCAGTGTACTACCCTACCTATTACCGACCAAACAGGAGTGACAAACAAAACCTCTGGAGTGTAGCTGGCAAAAACAAAAGGACAAATAGTAAAGGTGCTTATACAGGTTTCTATATGGGTATGAAATTTGTCCGAGCAGCCCACTGAGGTGCTAAGTCTATCACTTTTAGACCAAAACATTAGTATGAGCAGCAAGCACAGCATGACAAATCCAGATGAGTCTGATGGAAATGCATAGGTTGTAGTGTTGTTCTTCAATCACAGTGATCAAGACTTGTTTCAAAATACATGGTTGCTCTGATAGACAAACAGCTCTTTCAGATCTTTGGCAAATCTTTGGCTAACCAAATTTAAAATCAGCTTATACACATTAATTGAAATGATGTAAAGGCATGTCAATATACAGCAGGAACTGGTTTCTGGACAGATAAATATTTAATCTTCTTCTCCTGTACTTAAATCAAGATTTTTCCTCATGGTTTCTTAGTCCACTCAAAAGAAATTTGTTTTTGAAACAGCATAGAAGTTTCTGTCCCCAAAATCTAGGACACTACCATGATTTCAACTTCAGGTCACAGAACTTAATAGTTTGTTGGTTTTTTTAAAAAACTATTTCCATCCTGTACATAAGCAGCACATGGTTTGATGAGGTCAGCATTCTTGTTCTTTGTAAAACACCTGTCACAATGAAATCCTGGTCCATAAACAGATCTCCTAAACATTATAGTCAACCATAAATTCTCTGTAAACTAAAATCCAGGCTAAGAAGTAAACTTGAGCAGCTGCACAGAATGCTCAAATCAAACACCTTTTGCCACCTGGTGCTTCCAATGCCATTGCTGCACCGTTTATCTAAGACTCTCATAAAACGGCCATCACTGAAATCTAAGCATCTGCTGAAGCAGTTCAGTAGCACGGAACACTATTTGCAGAAGAAAACGCATCGCACAAAGTTGGAATGCAACACAGTAATGCTTCCGTTACCCCCAGCAGAGTGCCCACATGCAGACACTGTACTGCCATGTGGAGTCAAAATAGGGAGCACTGACAACTCTAAACCAGGAAACGACACGTGGTGGGAGAAATCAGCAGCGAAGTCATCAAGGATAAAAGCAAGTATGACAAAGTACATGAAGTGTGAAAGAGAAGTATCTTCTTCCAGAAACTGCATACACTTAAAGAAAAAAGAACAAAAGGAAAGAAAAAAAAAAAAAAGAAATCAAGAGATGAGTCAGTCATCAGTAGCGTGTGACAAACCTCAACAAAAAACAAGAGCAAGAACATGAAAATACCATTTGACACCCTTCTTATGGTTCTACATCTGCTAATACGACGAATCACAAACACTTCTTTTTGTGAAGAAACAGAATGCATTTAGGTGCCATACAATATACTTCGATTGAAATTAGATTTGCACTTTGAAAAAATAAAAACCCAAAATATTCCCTCTCCCATTTCTCCAGAAAATTTCTTTAAAATGTAACAAGGGCACAGAGATTGGACCTAGAAAAGCATTTTTCACCTCACAATATTCTGTACAGTTTTCTGTATTTACACTGAAGCAAATGAGCAGAAGTCTGAAGAAATTAAACGCTTTAGAGTGCTAAAATCAAAACATAAGCAATACAATTTTTTAATTTCAGTATTTTAAAGTACAGAAAGTGGAAACTATGAATATCAAATACAAATTTAAACAAAGCCACTTGTCCTCCCCTAGAATAATCAATGTGAACTACTTATAGAAACTTACAAATTTAAAGTAAAATCAAAACAAAATAAATACTGTACATACACTTTCCCTGCCTGCAGGCAAAAGAGGATGGGAAATACTGTTCTGAATTGAAAAAAATGCTCTTAAAGCTGCAGCATCCCATTTCCCAGCCAAATACTTAACACAGTAGTGCGTTTCTGTAAAAAGGAAGACACACATACACCGACCCCTATTGAGCAGACAAGCTAATATTTTCAGAGACATTAGAAGGAAAGATAGAAATTAGACTATGACAGTAGAAAAAGGAGAGGAAAAGACAAAAATGGGCCAGCAAAACATTACTACAAAACTAGTAAATATAGCCAAGAACTAGCCCCTTTTTTTTTGTTTTTTTTCTTTTTTCTTTTTTTTTTCAAATTCCTTTTTTTTTAAAAAAAAATTCACCAAAGCATTGGCAGCAATAGACATTTCCCAGCAGAAGTGACAATACATATCAATATAATCTCTTAAAGTGATCCCTTTCATTCCCTTCCCACAGCATGAAATTCTTATGGCTTAATTTATATTAAAAGTAGAAAAAGTCTTTTTTTTTTTTTCTTTTCCAAAACAGAAATGCAGCCTATGCAGAACACGCATTTCCTTATCAGTGCTACTTTTATTTCCCATCCACTGCATGATTTATCACTCATACGCTCCCACAAAGAGGGTTACTAGGGTGTTTTGTTGTTGGGTTGTGTTGGATTGGGTTGGGTTTTTTGGAAAAATGGATGTTGCAGCTTTTAATCTTGTTCAACCACAAATAGTAAGGCCCTTGGTTCCATCTATATTCCTTCTGTGAAAGAGTATCTTGGGGTTCATTCAACCCCAGAGCTACAAACAGCTTTTAATGGTCTGGAAGTATTACGTGAATGAAACTCTGGAAAGACACTAGATTTGGGGGTCCTGGTGGGGGCATGAAGGGATAGGTGGGCATGCGGAGCCTAAATAGGGCACTAGTTACAGGCTTGTAGTACCAGGTTGTTCTAGCTTCAGTTCTGCTTAGTCTCCACAATTACCAAAAAGGGGGTAACAAGATTCACATCAGCTCTGACTCCAAAACCCTGCAAAAATGTTTAACATTTACAACTTCATGGCCTTGTGAATGAAGACAGCTTATGCCATATAGCAAAGCCTAGGGAAAGCTGAAGCTTCTAAAATGTTATCATGACACTGTGTTCTATTATGTCTCTACTAAAGGTATAACACAAGCACTTCAACCACCAAAAAACCCACCACCCCCCAATTCCCCATGTGATCAGAAAGCAACAATTTTAACTCTCAACATCTAACCCTTTCAAAATTGTCTTTAAGAATGGATTAATGTAGGTAATTATAGGTTGCATAGGTAATCTACCTCAGAGGTCAAGAAAGGCTACCCTGTAGCCAGGGTTTATTAGCAAGTATAGTAGGAGAAGAAAAGGGAAAGTTGCTGGAAGAGTCTTCGATACAGTTCCTAGGTGGTCTTTCCATTTTATGTTTGGTTTTTTGTAGTTGCAGGAACGTGAGAACTTAGAGAATGGGAAAACCCCTACAATATTTCATTTCCTATTGTTCTGTCTACCAAAAAAAAAAAGTTTTATGCCAAATCTAAGTTCTCTCACTTTTCAAAAAAAGTTACCCTTGAAAACAAGTTACCATAGCAGGCTTAAGTCTCTTTGTTGTCCAGTCAGTGTTCCCTGCTCCCTCCCTCTTACACCCCAAGTGAGACAGCAAGGGAAAAACAGGGCTTTTTCTCTCCACTACAACAACACAAGTTTCAGTCCACCTACAGAAAGATTGGTGCAGTAGTGTTTTCATCTAGAACACAATAAAAATATCCCTACATACTAGTACACAAAACAAATGAGGTCACCACATCCTCTTCATGAGCTACCAGGAGACTTTTTTTCCCTTTTTTTTTTTCTTTTTTTTTTAACTTTTTTTTTTTAATACTGCTCATCATTGCAATTTCTTTTAAATTACTTGTTCTGATGTGGAACATCAGAATTAACTTCTGCTGGAAGCATGGATATTTGAAGAAAATGGGAATGAACCTCTGCCTGTTGACAGACTGTAAAGAGACTATTACATAAATTCATGACAGTGGAGAGCCACTTCGAAGAAAAAAAAAAAGGTAGATAGTAAAGAAAGAATAAAACCAAGAAGAAATAATATATATGGGTCCAGCCACATCTATGTTCCACTAGTAAGATACAGATAAATAATGCAGGTGGTCAGAAAAGAGATTTTGTATAAGCCAGTCGCATGTACAAGAAAGCATACTCCATATTTTAAAATTCCTTACTCCAGATTCTATTCTTGCATACTTGTATTTCAGGTAAGTATTCTCAAAATTCTGCCTTTAAGGGAAGAGAGTTTATTCTCCATTCTGCTCTGAATCCAATTCCTGCCCTAAACTGGAATTTTCTATTCTTACAAACTATACAGCAAGCAAGAAAGAAACGTTTTGGTTCAATATGCTAAAGCTGAAACAGTTTCCAAAGCCTGGCAGGCATTAATTCATTTGCTCAAGCTTAAGCACAGAGAATATTTATACGAGTAATTTTAACTAGTATTGACAACATAATTTATTTCTTTGACTTACTTTGGTGAGAAAATATTAGAAAATAGCTAAAATATTCTCTTTTAACTACTTCCATCTGGAAAACATAGCACCTGAGAACAGCAAGTACTTATAATTACTTTCAGCACCTGTAAAGTACCTCTTAGCTTATGTTCTGCTTTTTAGAAATCCTTTGCTATTTCCATTCCCAATAATCTAAACAAGGTTGAGAGCTTGCATTAAATTAAAAAAAAATTTAAAAAGACTAAAAACATGCTTTTGTGAAACAATAATTAGCTAACACAAAAAAAGATTAAAAAAATTCACTCATACGCACACACACACAAAACTATAAACTCAAGTCAATGCAATGTAAAAGCAGGGATGCAAAAATCACTCCTAAGTTTTTCACTTTCAAGCTCCAGAAGAAGCCAAGCCATGGAGGCTACCTGACTTATTTGCAGTTGCATTACGTTTTGATGTTTCTCAATTTAGAAACAGGATAACATAGTGCTAAATAGTTTTGACCCTGCAACAATCAAAACCACCTGACATCAGAACTGCTTCGATAAATATGCAAAGGCATTCATAACCTAGCCGAGATAAAAATAATGCTGCACAAATATTCTGGAAAGTCCGACTGCATTTGTTTTTAAACCACATCAAGAGAGAATGATTGCAGTATAGAATATGGAGGAAGGAAAAGCTAGTATGGAAAGTTAAATCAGTTCAATGACTTGGATAGATATGCCCAAGTATTTTTACTCTTAGCAATTAGAAAAAAAAAAAAAAAGCCCAAACAACCGAGAATATTGCTGTCACTAGCATACTAATCTTTACATTTTGGCTGGACCCTGCAAAATGCCCTTTTTCCAGAATCAAGTAAAAGTATTCATCTTTCCGCCTTCATCCCCATCCCCCAAAAGTTAAATATTTAATTTTATATTACAGAAAAATACAAATTTAAAATAAAAATTATTTACAATAATTCAGAATCGGCATTTGCTATCAGCTTGGTATGAAGCCTGACACAAATGATCATTCTGATACCAGTAAGCTACTTAATGCTCATATATGCACCAGTTAAGACTTTTAATTGGCTGCCTCACCCAGCTTTGAAAGGAACACACATTCTCCTGCCTTCCTGACTCTTCAGTAAAATGTGTCTGAAGTACACTATTAGTATTTTAATGCTTCTTCCATGCTACATTAAGTAATATGCCAAATCTTAAGACTGCAATGTGTATCTTACGAGTTATTTCAGAGTAGTTGTTCTGAAGAAAGATGTATCTTAACTGATGTCCCCATTCCTCCAAAAAGATACATAAGGTTTCCCTCCTTTGTACCAACTCTTAAATAACCTGTACAAATACAATTTCAGGGAGCCTTTTTGCAGAAGAAAAATCATCACAGACAGATCATCAGGAGGAAAAGTATACACTTCAATTTGGAGGAACGGGGTGCAGTTTTAAACAAGTTAGCTACTGGACTGACATAAGAAGATTCTTCTGTCTGTTAGAGTCTCTTCTAGTCCATCAAATAAATAAATCTGTATTAAAGAGGACAGGTGAAAAAATAATCAAGCTGGCAGAGAATATGCAACTTGCAAGTCAACAGAAGCCCAGCCAATAGCTTACAAAAAGCAAGGAAAAAAAAAAAATAAGATTCCATATGCCTTAATTTAAAAAATAATTAATAATGCATCTCACCCCTATTTAAGACTATAACCTGAATATCAAATTTCGGAGTCCAGACTAATCACAATTAATGTGGCTCTCCACTGCACCAAACATACATTATCAAAACAATTAAAAACTTTCACATTCTTAAATCTAAATTAATAACCCCCACAAAAAAAGTCTTCCAAATAAATAGGTTTTTTAAAGGAATTTAAAAGATGTCAAAATCTATCAGAAATAAATTATTGATAAACCACCTTCATCATCTTCCCCTCATTAATTAGGTCAGAAACTACCAGCAACAAATGATATTCAAGCCCTGATGAGAGACTATTTCTCACAGTCCATGTCTCTCTGAAGATTTCCCCATTCCTGTATGGTTATTGCTGAGCAGGTGTGGCACAGTGAAAATGCAGCATTGGGTTGGGTTTTTTTTTTTGTTTTTTTTCTCTTTCTTTCTCATTTTTGTTCATCAGGCAGTGTTTAATATGGTACATGCAAGTCTGCTTCAAGCAGAGGAATAACAGCAGCTCCAGGCTCTGTTAACCTCAATACTGGTCTGTGTAGGAAAGACAGCAGTAGTAGAAGTAGCAGCTACATTAAACAAAGAAGCGTGCATGGCCATTCCGGTTCAGCTTCAAGATCTTCCCAAGGCGTTGTTTAGCAGTTGCCATTCCTTTCTTTGGACGTTTGCCTGGAAAATGAAATCAAGTGCTTCAATCAGGAATTTCAAAACAAATTTTTATCATTGCAGTACAAAGATGAAACCCAGTTTTCAAGCTGAAGCAGGCAAATTTTTCACCTCAATCAGTTAAAAAAAAAAAAAAAAGCTATGTATTTGTTTGGGAGCAAACAAAGAAGGAATCAGAATTTTTAAAAGCAGGAATTGTTTTCCCTAAACTCTGGCTAACATTATCATAACAGTGATAATGTTATTTACAACCATTTCCAGTCTAGGGAAGGACAGTGCCTGTAGGGCGAAACCTAAACTGAGCTTCCTGACTTTTGGCTAAGTAAGTTACTCCCTTGAGTAAATTATAGACAATACACTAGAAACTAAAAACTAAATAGTATGATCATCAGAGTATTTTTTGAAGTGTCACAGCTTTTAAACCTTCACTTTGATAAACAAATCTGATTCAGGACAATGTTTCAGAGTACAGTTGTGTTTCTGTTCCCTGTAATAAATGCATAACAGATACAGAGGTACAGAGGTGCAGAGGTGCAACAGTAACTATAGAAGTTTCATCTGGCCATACATCCAGTTAGATTTCTCTTTAATTTCACCTCCACACATCTGAGTCTCCAGAGAATGCCCATTTTATATTTTTCCTCAAGGTCTAAATGTGTTCTTATTTTTCAATTTCTGCATCTAACTGCTCTTTTTGATGTTTACAATCTCCTTTTCCTAGTGTTCTTTTCCCTTTTTTCCCCACTCTGGCAAGAGGACAGAGATAAACATTACCTTTAGTCGCCTGGTTGCTGATAGGGGGTGGATTTGATGCTGGCCTCTTTGTTGGATGAAGTGGTACAGACAAGGATGTTTCACCATACGGCCTGTCAGGGCTAAGGCTGCCATCACTCAGCCGACACTCTCCTTGAATTAGATTGGAGTCTCGTGTATACTTGCCATGCTGAAAACTCAAGCTGTTGTTGTGGACTATACTTCTGTTTTCCTGAACCTTATGACTGGCATCTGATGCACCCTCTTTCTTGATACATTTTTGAGTTCTACTTGTATCCTAGTATAGAAATGAGAAGAAGGAAAAAAGTAGAAGTTAATACCTTCTGGCTACAAGTTCACTCCAGTTCTGCTTATACTACTGTATCTTTGAAAAAGATACTTCACTTCCACTGGTGTCTGACCACTTTATGATTCCATCATTTCTTTTAGTATAGATACCTCTTAGAAATAAGATATAATATAGTATATTATCTCTGTGCAAGCTTTTCCATATGCACTTAAAGGCTATAGATTAATTACACATACAAGTGTACTGAATTTCTCAACTATTTCATTTTTAGTTTGCAGTGATCAAAACAAACGTAATTGCTCTTGATTAAACTAGCCGCTATAGCAAGCCATACCATAATCATTGACCACCTAAACAGGCAGTTTGTTTCCAATATTCAGCTGATAAGGGAACAAATGCTAAGCTGTGAATTACAAACTGTAACGAGTGTCATGTAGTTAGAGATTCTTACCAAAAAACTCTACAAAATATGCAGTTAAAATACAGCTATTAAATAGCACTGTTATTTTGCAACTTTGTCCTATTTAATTGTTGAATTGTTCTAATACTTCTAGTATAGACAAGTTTAGAAATACTAAAAAAGTTCAGAGTGTAAGACACACAACCTTTTGTTTATATATTCCTTCCTGGATTCCACCTGGACATCAGAAAGCAAAAATATTCCTACCTGCTGGCTGTTGAAAGGTTGTATCAGTTTGGCAGTACCAATTTGCTAAGCAAGTATCTTTACTATAAATACTATCAACAGGTTCCACTTGTTCTGATGCTCTGGTTGGGAGTAACAATGAATAAACAATACAGTGCTTCCCCAGTTAGACTGAATGTAAATTCACACATTTTTATAAAGTATTTTTTATTTTTCAAGGTACTGCCCTGAGCATCTTAATACTAGTCACTATGGCAGAAGAGAGTTTGGAAATAAAAAAAAAAAAACACCCCACAATGAAAGAAAGCATGACAAAAATATCATAGTTACCATAACCAGAATTATGTATTATAGATACACAGTGTGGAAAGACCATCCACCATGCTTTCGGTACTTACAACGTCATGACCTCTTTTTGCTATAAAAAAGTGTTCAAAATGTTTGAAGTATTGCATTACCTGAGGGGTAATCCTTGAAGCTTCATTCAGTTGTCTAGTCCATGCTGAAGTCCCCAAGTCTCCTTCCTCTTCCTTCACAGACCTACCTAAAGAGAGGTTCAACAAGCTTAAATTCTGAAATCAGTAACTAGGAATACAAAGTTGATTATACATTTGAATGACTTTAAAATTAAATGAAGAAAGAAAGAAAAATACAATGGAAAATATTTCCAAGATATAAAAGTTGTCAGAGCTTCTTGGTTCTGCATGGCAAATTGTAAAAACAATCTCATAGTATAAATACACCTAATTAAAGATCCATATACCGCAATAAGAAGGTCAGACAAATATAACCATTGAAATTTCAAAGTACTCATGTTCAAGACAGCTTACTTTTCTTTTTACACTACAGTTTTCTACCATGGCTTTGTATCATGAGAAGTTCATACAAAGATGGACATTTAATTTTCAGGTATTATTGAGTGCATTGTTTCTAGGCACTGACAACTTATGGCAGATCTATGCTGATAGGCCTATAGAAAGAGTGTCCACATTGAAAATACATTTACAATACAGTTCATTTGCAAAATCAAGGGTATCCCAAGTCATCAATTTAATTCCAATTTGGAGAGACAAGAAGTAAAGTTTCAAAATTAAACAGAATTTTTTTCCTAATGGTCCATATTGCGCAATATTTTAGATTTATGGCTAAAACAAGTGTTGATAACACAACAAAGTTTCAGCTCTTGCTGTTACTGCTTTCTCTTTCCCCACTCTGCCCCCTGCAGTAAGCAGGCTAGGGGGAGGCAAGAGACTGGGAGGGGACATAGCCAGGACAGCTGACCTGAATTGGCCAAAAGGGTATCTCATATCATATAATGTCATGCCTGACAATAAAAATTGGGGTAGAGGAAGCAGCTGGGGGAAAGGCAGGCTTCTGAGGTAGTCATTGCTCAGAGACTGGCTGGGCATCAGTCTGCTTGCAGAAGGTGGTGATTTTCTTTGCACTTGTTTCTTCTCCTCTTTCTTTCAACTTACTAATGTCATCCATGAATCTTCTCACTTCTGCTCTGTCTATTCTCGCCCCTGTCCCACAGGGCGAGGGGAGAGAACAAGAGGCTGTGTGGGTGCGCAGCTGCTGGCCTGAGTCAACCTACCACAGTTCTGGAACCTGGATATTATGTTTTCATAAAGTTACAAAGATGGAAAGGCACTGTATGTGTCTGTGTGGTTTGCTGGTTGGAGGTTTTTTTGTTGCTGGTTTTATTTATTTGGTTGGTTTGTGGGTTTTAAGGATATATAGTTTCAGTTACCAGAACACAGTCCGTGACATCACATTAGGCTTTCCTGTTATCCATGTAAACAAAAATCAGCATACTGTTAGTTCTTTGAATTGGCACCATATTTGTTGGTGGGGTTCTATTTGTTTCACATCAGCAAAGCTATAATCCTCTTCCATTTCCCTCTCAAGAAAAGAATTTTCAAACATAATGACACTCTCTCTGTTCCAGGAAGTGATTTTGATTCCTTTGAGGGGATTAGTGTTAATGTTCTGCTGTCTGTCACTCCCAAAATGCATTTAGCAGATGTATGTTTTCCACACACATCAAAATGCCACTGACAAAAAAATTACCTCTGAATTCTCCTCTTCAAGATTAGATTCTACCTTAATGCACTGCATTCATATCAGAATTTCAGGAGTAAAGCCAAATACGCCTTCCAAAGACACATGAAAAATCACCAAGCAGATTTCTATGGATATCTAAGTAACACACATGCCGTGAAAGCTGCAACCACGAAGGTTCTGTCAATCTTTTCTGAAGATTAGACTTTCAATAAGGAGACTACACTTTCAATCTAGCCATAACTTTGCCATTCTTGTAAGCATGCCAAAAAACTTTCAGATGGCAATATTTAGAAGATGTATTCTGATGATGTTTCAAGCTAAGTTTGTCCCAAATTTCAGAAGCAAAAATTATTTTTTATATAAAACCAAGACAAAACCAAGCCCAAGAACACACCTTTTAAAACGTTGATCTGATTTACTTAACTAGATTACGAATCTAAAAATTTAAGTGCTTATTCTGAGCAGTTTGTCCAAGAGCAGAGAGCAGCAGTGTCATTAGTTCAGATACCTACCATATTCTATTGTTCTGTAGCTCTGAGATGGCTGTCTGTCTTTATGCCGACTCCTGGGGTAGCTTCTGTGTTCCTGAAGAGAGGTTCTTTTATCTGTGCAGTCTGTGCTTTGAGTATGACCTGGTAAACATGTAGTATAGTGCAATCCTGCCATAGAAAGCATGCCCTGAATAGCTTCTTCTTCTGTACTTGTCGAGGTAGGACATTCCCTAGAAACATAAAGGAGTATTAAGCAGTTCAAAACAGAACCCTAAATTTCTCTGAAGGAATAGGTATAAAGCAAACCCATAGATATGTGTGAAAAGGTCTAACTGTTTATAAAGAAACACCCACAACATGCTTACTTTTTACTGGGAGTTTCATTTCTGGATGGCTTCTGGGTATTTCGACAAAGGTGTCTCGTGACCTTGGAGTCCTCTTTGAAATTTGATGTTACTTCCTGTTTCTCTTCATCACCTGAGCTTTCTGACTCCTCTGCGGAGGAATCCTTCTGCTGAAACAAGAGGAAACAGTATGCAGAATGGTCACCGTGCCTCCTAAACAGAGACGCTACCTTAATTTATACTAAGTAAAAAATTCAAAAGCTCCCAGGTCCTACTTTATATATATATATACACACATATAGTATTCAGAATGTAGTTAATTTGAATCTAGCAACTGAGATGCTATACATCCAAATTCTGTAACACTGATGAGTACACGCTCCAGCAATACAGAATCTCCAAAATCCATTTTCTTACAGAAATCACTACTCACATTAAACCATGCACAAATCATTGTGTTATCTCTAAAGAAAGTATTGATTATTCTTATCTATATTATTCTATTTTCAAAGTAGAGGAAAAAATATGGAAGTAGGGTTCCAAGCAGCAGCCAGAACTAACGCATATTACATGCAACGGGACATATCCTGCCCCAACTAACTGTTTCTGGTTCCTGTTCTCACAAAAGATAACTTGCAGCCACAGCATCTCTCTTCTGAGTGACAGAAGCTCTCAGATACATCCAGAACACAGCAGGAACAGAGACACAGCAGCTGTTGCCTCTTTTACAGTGGCACAGACTCATTTCATGAATAAAAGGGCTTTTCAGCTCCTGCTGAGATTACAGCTTGTATGGGCAGGAGTTTCTCAAAGGTGGAGCAACCATACATGACTCAATATGCCTTTACATGAAGCAAGGGCTACAACAGGTATGTTCCATCTTGGTAATTCAGACTAATCTTCTTTCAACAAGTACAAAGAATGCCACAATTATTTTTTTTTCAAGTCAAGGAATAGACATGACATTCAATAGAAGTGTTGAAAGTGGAAGATCAGAACATGGAGGAATCATAATCCTTCAAGACTGACAACACTACCCCATCATCAAAACCAGAACTGGAATGAAGTGCATTGTATTACCAAGGGATGTTTTTATACAATAGCTTCATTCACAAGAGCAGCTTATTAATCTTTGACACTTGGAAAGTGACACAAATGGGCAATTAAATTAGAACTATGACTCTGTGTTGGTAATAAAGCTATTATCCTGTTTTGTTAAGATCTTCTTTGGTGCAATATAAAAACATAAAAAGGATTTACGGGAGCTACTGAGATAGTTGATTTTGGATATATCATTACAGAAGACAAATTTAAACACGCAGAAAAATTATTCAATTAGATACTATTAGAAATTAAGAAGCAGAAGAATATAGAAAGAACTAAGAGAGTAAATGGTATTAATAGAAACCATTTCACTCAATGACAGAGCCATTCAAAACTGGCTACATTCTCGTGTGAAGAAATGTATCACTTCTGAATAACTATTCATTCTGTTTCTTAAAAAAAGAAACCTGCTGAGCCAACGTTGCTGACAATGCAGTTTAGGAAACCAGAATAAGTCACATCATGAATGTTTCTATCACTTATTCCATCATCTAGATAATTTAATGATTGAAGACAACAAATATTAAAAATAGATCTTGACCACCATGAAGAAAGTACAAATTTGAAGAGTTCTTGTAAAGTCTTGTAATAGGCTGACAATTGAAAAGACAGACCAAAACATTGGCTTTCCAGAAGCACAAAACAAAAATTTGAGGTAATCACTCCACTCTAGCAGCATTTTACCGCTATCCAATTAAAATTAGTAAGTCAGAGCACAATTTTGCAAGGGAAAAAAAAATCATAAAAATATCCGTATATACATAATGTACAGGTTCTAAATACTAGAAGTTGTAATACAATAGATGCATGTAAATACATATACACGTATATGTGTGTGCATGCATTTATACTGCATTTAGTTGTGAAAAAATCATTACAGTCTAGATCCTCAAATGGAGGATTCCCATTTATTTCAAACAGTCTAAAATACCTCAACACGATCTAGCCACTTCGGGTTATTTAAAGAGCTGAAGGCCTACAAGATTGTTTCCATTTAACTATGCGCAAAAATCAAACCATGTGGTAGATACTCATAATTCCAAAGAGGAAATTTAGACTTGTTATGGAAGAAATGAACAACTACTATCTAACTTTTCTCAGACTTTGCACGTGCCAGAGCAGGGCTCATCCTTTGTCAGCCCCACTTCAAAGACAAAGATGATCATAAAATTTGGCTCAAGATATCATATCTTGTCATTTTTCTCAACATTAGAATAAATGAAGAATGAGGCAGAGCTGTAAGTTTGAAGTATTAACAAGAATTAAATACTTTGTTCATGCTCTTACAGCACAAACTTTGACCAGATAAATTTTAAGTCAGTGAACAAAATTGTATTTAATTGCTTCATTAACTTTTGTGACTTTTGCTAGCTATACCTGTGTAGTGCAATCAGGCTCAGATTCTTCTGAATCAGAAATATCAGAGTACTCTGAGGATCCATTCCTGAGTTCTGATTTCACACTTTCAAAGAACACTGAGGAGAGAAAAATTAAATGTAAGACTCAACATTTATTACATATAATATTTAACAATTCTTTTGGAAGTAAAGAACAAGAAACACACATTTAGTTTTTAGCAGTCTGTAAACAAACACACATTCACATTCTGATCTGGTTCACAAGTCAAGTTTGCCTAAAACTCTAGTGAGTTGCCTGCTGTTGACCAACAGACTCTTCTATCAGCTTACTGGATGCAGCTGGAGGAAGAAAAATGAGGTACACTAGGAGCATTTTTTTTTTCTCTCCCATAGAGCACACACACCACAGATGGCACTTGGAGCAATTTCTGCTTTTGTATATAGGCAAGAGTCAGAGAAGTGGCCCTCAGAGAAAGTTACTTGGCAGTCATCTTCAATATTACTTTGTCTTATACTCTTGGACCCTGGAATTTCCTTGTTTAAAAATAAAAGCAGTTACACAGAAACACTAAACACGGAAGCCAGATGATATTAAATGATTTAAAGGTAAAAAAGTCATTGCGTTACTTGCAGTTTTGCTTTTACATTACAATTTACTGGCACATTCTACCTGTTTTGTACTACTACAGAACTGTCAATTAGGGGTTAAACTGCAGACTTGTTAAAGACAAAATATTACTGTGATGATACACAATATACTTGCATTGGTTTTCATCACAGAAAGACCTGAAAGGGAAAAGGAGGAGAGGAAATACCAACCTTAGACATGCTTTTTGCTAGTGGTAAGATAAAGTACTAATCAGAGAATGAGGTGCCAAAACAGATATCAAAAACACTGGCATATGACAAAGCAATCAATCAAATCAGCCACCTAGTCCACATGGTTTACTTTAAGTGCTGAAATAACTCAAACATGAAGTAACTGAGCAGCTCTCAGAAGCATGTACTCTTAAAAGACAGCGTATGTCCCAAACAACAACGAGCAGCAACACATTTACAAGTGTTCAGAATCCAAGACTCAGGATCAGTGGGCTGTATACCTCTGTCAAGGCTGCTGCCAGAAATCTTCATTAAATACAAATTTGTGAAAGACTACAATACGCAGTTTAACTAGCAAAACTTTTTTGGAGAAAAGCCAAATAGAATAAAGAATTTATGAATGTGTGTCAAGAAGGTAGCAGATAAAGACAGCAACATAATTTTTTCAAGTTTTCATGTACTTGTAGTTTCATATGAAACTATGCTGAAAGCAAACCAGTATTTTAACTTTAGCTCTGGAATGAAGACAAGTAAAGTTAAAATGTAGGTTTGGTTTCAGCACAGTTTTATATGAAACTACACAAACAGAATACAATTCTTCATAACTCATTAACTATGCAAGCATAAAAGATGTACCTGTAGCCCTGTACACACTGCAATTCTAGTAGCATTTTGTTCCTATTGCAGACTGTGGCAAAGCTCATGAACAGGCCTCAAATACCTTTCAAGGGATATTATTCATTTCTAAACACTGCGTAAGTGGAAATTATTTTTAGAGTCAGAAGAAAGCTAAGAATGAGATAGGTTGTCAGAAAGTGAGTAAAAGGAACAGCTGGGACCAAAATCTAGAAGACTAATTAAGATAGTATTAGAAAGAACTGTGAGGAATATGCAAACACAGTAAATGAGCAACACCATCACTTCATATGAAGTTAAACAAAGTAACGCTCAACATATGACAATAAAATGAATATTCTAAATTACTGTAGTTCAAAAAAACCCAAGGGATTTCTGAGGATAAGTCTTCAACTCATTTCAAAAAGGCAAAAAAGATTCTAGGATAAGCAACAGCGTGCATGATACAGAAAATAATACCATTATATAGCTCAAATTAATTTTCCTTTGAACTACTATCTTTTTCAAAGCAAAAAAAAAAAGTGCGCCAAACTTAGAGACAAGTTAAAGGAAGGGGCAAGAACAATTAATATCTAAATAAGCTCACATGTGGAGCTTCAGATCTTAGGTAAAAAATAATGTGTAAATAATGAACCACAACTTAAAAACAAACAAACTTCACGAAGCTCTTCAGGAACTTTTCTTCTTTTTGTCTTAAGGAACTGGAAAATTCTAATTATTAAAAAGACAAAACTATTAAGAAGAAATGTGCGTGTTCATGTAAGAGAGCAAATCATTTCACAAGACAGAAAAAAAAACAAAAACCAGAAATGTACGTTAACTATCTACATACAGATTTATAAAAGCAATGCTAAATACAGAGCCTCATACTTCAGAAGCCCTCTTGCCTTCTCATGGAGATTAACTGATGATACCCTACTAAGAGGGACAAATTACTTGTTATCTGCCTACTAGCTTGTAATATGATCTAGACTGAATGGCTAAAGCTACCTAATGGTATGGAGACACTACTGGTTCACCTGGGGCTGGGTATTAGCGTATATGACGTAACACACAGAGCCTCAGGTCTGATCCAGTTTGGTTATGTTGATAATCCTATATGTGGCCAAACCACTGTCCACTTTTACCACTTCTTCATTTTCCAAACTCTGTGCAAAGCAGTCAGAGAATACCTCCCCGGTTTTCCTTCTGACTTACGTTGTTCAAAAAGCCAGGGAAGCTGCATTCCTTTAAACTTCTCTTAATAAATAAACAAAATCCCAATTGTGTCAGCATCTTACCCTCACCTCGCCTTTCCCCTGCTTTCTACGTTCCCCTGCAAAATATTAATGTAGTTTTCTCACCCTTCTCTTTTGTGTAGAGGTTTCAGATACATTTACTGATCTTCACAACCACACATCATGTAATCTTAGGACCCCTCCTATCTTCAACCATGAATGTGATTTGTGACTAAGATTTTTTAAAATTCAGTCTAAATATACAGGTCAGGTTTTGCTTTTTTGGTTGTTGCTCTTTTCTTTGTGAATTACCTTGGTAATTACTCTTGTTACTTTAAAATGAACCAGTCTACCCTCAGGTAAAGTTATGGCTCTGCATGCTTCCAGGGACTAGGAGGAATACTCCAAAATCAGGTTAATGAAAGCATTCACTATCTCTAAGATCAGGCAAAGCCACTGAAACAATATCTGAAATCACCTTCCCTTCATCCACACAAAGCAACTTGCTCTGTTAAGCACAGCACTTGATCTTTGTCTCTCTGATAACACTGGGTCACCATTTAGAACCAGGATCTTGGCATGACACAGAAAGCTTTATAGAGCTTGATCTGTTTAAAGGCACCTCTCTGTGGACACAGCCTCTTGACCTAAGTCCCAGTAAGAACAAGAGAAGGTGGTAGCTGTTACAGAAACAGGTAGTTCCTTTTATGGGATTCTCTGCAGAAGAATTATCTTCTCTCTCTCTGCAAACCTTCAGCGAAGGCAAAATAATCATACGTAGGTCATCTTTAATAGGGAAGTGTGAAGACTTTTACTTCAATTAAAAATATTAGCAACTCAATTTCTAGAAGAACAATCTCAACATTCACTTCTAGTTGTAGGTACATTTCTTACATTTAGACACATGCTGCCATACTCATTCTGTATCAAACAAGAGCAACTATTTTGAAGAAAATCTACCATTTCTCTGTTTGATTTAATCTTTGATTCAAGTGTAAAACCTAGTTTCATTTACTTAGTTTAATTCTGAAAGTGAAAAAACACCACACATGCCTAAGCCTTCACTCAACAAGCCATTTGCCTTGTTGGTTCATGAGTACCCAAGAGGAACCTCTTTCCTGTGTAGGTTTTTAATACCATCCTCTTTGACCTTTGGAAGCACAGTCAACAGGGATTACAAATCGCTTTGCTAACGAAAATAATTAAGTATTTTATCCAGGCTGACAATGGACTTAAAAGTTGTTATGTATTGTTGTGCAGGAAACTACGGGACCTGTAAGTCTCCAGAGGAGTCTCGTTATCTTTTAAGTTTTCACCTCAGTTTCCTAATACACACCCTCTTTGTAAGCTCTACTGCGAAAGGATAATTAAAATGAACAGCTATGTCAAGGACCAATTTCTCACTGTACACAGAAAAGTGTTATTAAAAATAGGCGCTGAAAACAGGCATTCAAGTATTAATACTTTACTAATACGCTGTGTGATTGACACTGCTGAACACCTGGCAGGAAGGTTTGAGGCTACAGAAAGACCAGAAAAGATTAACTTGGTGAAAGATGGTTCAAAGTAAAGTAAAATTCAAAGGTGAGTTTTACTTTTCAACTCTATCTTGTTAGCTTCTTCAGTAGACAATATTTGACAAATGTTTTGTTGTAACTTCGAACATTACTACTCTGATAATTAGTTTATCCTCTTTTATAATTTCATAACATTTCAGTCAGACTTCACAACAGTTAGATCCTCTTCCAAGATCATCAAAATGTTCAACTGATAGGACTTAGAGACAAGCTTACTGTTCAGTGGTTTCTGGGCATCTGAATTCCCTTCTCCTTCAAGTCCTGAGGGCTGGTTTTCTACCTTAACAGTCGTCTTTTTCGACCTTGTCCTGTCATCTTCATCTTCACTGTCTGCTGTGTAAAGACTTCGATCTGTAAATGGGCGTCTCTCATCTCTGTCTCACAAGAAAAAAACGTCATCTTATTCCTACAAACCTGAAGCAATTGTTTTCCGTTCATTATTTACATCACACTCTTGCGATACAACAGTAATGTTCTCTTATGCTGATCTCTTCATTCCGAATTGTATGCATTTCCATTTTATTCCCTTCACAAGCATCATATCCACAAAGCTGCGAAGTTTTACACCAGAATATGTTTAATAAGGGTTGCTCTAATAGATGGATACAAAACAACCCTTTCTACTTTGAAGCATACCCTTCAGTACAACCAACTGAGCAACTGAATGAAATGCTGTAACAAAGGAACATGCAAAGCACCTCCTCCTCTTCACTCCATGACCGAGGCTCCACTAGGGGACAGCAGACACAAGAGACAACACATTCCTTCTATATTCCTAACATGAATCTTACTAGTAAAAGGGAACTTAGAGCTTCACAAATAGAAAAGAAATGTTATTAGCTATTAGCATGCTCCAAACCATAATGAGTAGGAACAAGTGATGTACACACAATCAACCCTTTGTACCTAATTATTCTTCCATTTGACAACAGAAGACGAAGATCATTGTCTTTTGTTCGCCATTCAGGTACTGTAGAAGATGGCTGAAAGGGCTTGTTAAACCTCCCGTTCAGTTTCGAGCTTGCTGTATCCTAAAGAAATAAAAGCAATGTTGCTTATTATTTATTTCTATAAATTCAGTTGTTTTTTCTGCACTTCAAAAAAGCTTAAACTCAGTGCCAGGATGGTTACCTTCCTGAAAACTAACTGAAGAAAGCTCAGACAAAACATGTTTGCATGTAAAAAACAGGAGACTACACATTTGCTTTCCTTGACTCATCTATACTCTCCTGAAGCATCTGTAACAACTACAACTTCACTATAATACTCCTTGTGCGTTTCCTTTGGAGAATTATCACTGTATTCAAAACAAACAAATTCCAATAGAGACATGCAAGGCACAAGCAGGGCTTGGAAAGGATAAGGCAACTTCTGGAGCGGGTATCTGGTCCCTTGAATTTGTATCCCAGAACCGATTTACAAGACAGCAAAACATTAATAATGGAAAGTAACCTATCATAAGCAGAACTTTCTTAGCTCAAAGCAACATAAATTTGACATATACTCTGAAGCAACTGGCAATATGCTTATGTGCCAAAGCAGGAACATATAAAATAGTATTTATTTTTTTTACAAGTCAATAATGATAGTGAACAATATATTTCTACATTAAATGTCAATGACTAACACTCCTAAAACGCCTTATTTTAAAGAACTCTTTGTAGCAATGAACTGCACAGGTTAACTATTTGTGGTAAATTTTTAGTTCAGCTTCTTGACTTTGGAGGCTAAATGAATGCCTTCTGTTCATGCCTTATGAAGACCAATGTAAGGACCCAGATCAGTATTTTTCCACTATGATGGTTCATCCTGTCCCAACTACATTTTCCAGCCTTTATTCTCAGAAAGCTACTTATTTCCATTCTCTCACTCCTTATCCCATCTCTACTGTTGTTTTTTGAAATAAGGCCATCAAATCTGAAGGGAAAAAAAAAAAGAATTTTTAAAGAGACTATGTTTCACTCATTCACTTCCTGATACCTTGATACCTTTGTAATATGACCACAAAGTCCACAGCCCCACAATGGAAACCAAAGGCAGCCTTAGGTTTACAGTCAGGAGGCACAGTCATACAGGAAATAGGAACATGACCAAAAAACAAGGCTCATCAAATGACAGTAACCGAACTGAGAAACATCTGTCTAAAAACACACAGAGAAAGAGTCTGGCTCAGGGCCTCACTGTATCAAGGTTTGCAAGTTCCCTTTTCATCACAGAACTGATTCTAAGTATCAACTGATAGCTACAGCAGTCCCAATTCAAAAACTGTAATCCACAACATCTGCGGGCAACCTGTTCCAATCCCTCACCACCCTCACAGTAAAGAATTTCTTCTTTGCATCTAATCTAAATCTCCCCTCTTGTATTTTAAACCCATTCCCCCTTGTCCTATCACTACATGCCCTTGTAAACAGTCCCTCCTCAGCTTTCTTGTAAGCCCCCTTCAGGTACTAGAAGGCTGCAATTCCCATCAGGAAAACTCAAAAGAAAGAAACGGAAAACAAATGTATCCGTGTCTCCTATGACAAAGAGTAGTAGCCTGTATTCTTACGCATGTTAAAAACTCTTCCCTTTCAACAGAGATTAGAAATCTACTCTGGCTTTGTTTCTCTTGCATATAACAATACTTGCCTCCTCCCATGGTGACATCTCCAGCCTTTTCAGTACCTCTCTGGTGTGGAGTTCCAGGATGTCCAGATTAGAAGGAGTTTTGGTAGCATGGTCTCGCAGTTTCCTCACCCTTCGTCTGGAGTGATGAGGGGAAGTTGTTTCATGCAAAGACCGTGAAGTTGGACACACACCAAGAATTCCCTGAGTTTTAACTAGTTTGCTGTTTTCCTCCTTTAATTAAAAAACACGTATTTCAGAATAGTCTCACAGTGCTGCTTCTTATTCCTCTAATTAAATGTAAATTATATAAATAACACTGTTAGACCTTTAGGAGAAGTACTACATATGTCCTACGGATTTGATGTAGAAAGCTTAGCTCTACTGCACCTCTTTCCCATTTGGGGCTTTTATACTCTCCATAATAGCAGTGCTTAACACCAGAAATTACCACCAAAACATAAGGTTTTATGCATGAAGGCAGCATAAGGTAGACATGTATTGTACTCAACAGATCGTATTTCTCTTCAGTTCTTGAAACTGTTCTCTCTACGTGCAAATGTGAGAATTTCTTAAGAATCAATATTTGTTAAGGAATAAAAAAGCAAAACACTGGTATAGGAGGGGAAAAAAGAGAGGGAAAAAAACACTATCTAGCAAATAGTGACAAAACATAAGAAAAAGAGCAGAAGAGATGACAATTGGACCAGAACTAACAAACAAGAGGGTAGGAGAATGGAATATGCACAGAATTTCAAATGAAACTCTTTAACAACATACAGTAATTATCATAAGTAGTTACAAGTGAAAACATTTTAGAAATACTGACATACAAATACTTTCACCATTAAAAATGTAGTTTTTAAAAATACGTAAAACACCCTTGCTATACATTTTCTTCTTCTGAAATACCCGTAACTATTTCCAACAGCTTCCTCTTCATCTGCTATTAATCAGTGACTGTTAAATGAATTAAAAGGGGAATATGGTCAATCAGAATACCTGCTATGGAATTCCCTGATTCAAAGATTTTTTTTCTGTGGGCTTATGTAAAGCTGCCTCTGTTCTTACCTCTACAGAACGAATCACTTTTGAGAGCTCTTTTATCAGATGCCCAGGCCTAATGTTGTCTGGAATTTCAAAGGCATGTTCTGTTACAAGCTGTATGCAAAGGGGGAAGAAAAGAAACTTGATTAATTTTTTCAGATAAAAGCCAAAGTAATATGAAATAAACAAATCTACAGGGGAAAACATTTAAAAGGAGAAACACAGATTAATTTCTGTAATAATGACTGTGAACTACCAAGACAGATAGACACACTCTGAAGCTTCCAGTCAAAGCTTTGGAAGGCAGGAGGTATCACTCGGTGTTTCTAACAATCCCAAGAAGGGGTAATACAAAGCCATACTGACAAACACTTAATTTCCACCCTCCCTCAGTACAGTAATCAGCTTCTTTTTTTCCCTTTAGCATGGTCAGCATAGAAACACACTTCAGAATAACCTTCAAATCAACTAAAAAATAAGGGAATTTCACTACAGCAAAAAATTTAATCCAAAGAGCAAATAAAGAATAATTATCAGTAACCAACATGCAGATTTTTTAGACATCCACTTCCCATTTCACTTTTTAAAATTACCTTCTTAGCTTATTTAGAATATAGGAGGCTGGAGAAAGTGATTACAAATAATCATTCCCTATAAAAAATTTAGGAAGCTCTAACAGTTTATGCTCTTTTTAATACTCTGAAACAATATCAGAGACAGATTTCATATATATATATATATATCCGATCTGACTAACTCCATTCTCAGTTAGATGTAGTAAAAAATGTTTAGTATTTTGTATGTACAGTTTAAATGTGTCTCAAAACACTTCCAGTTAGAATTAAACAGACAAAACAGCACTCAGACATAGACCAGAATGATTGACATTAACTCGGCTATCCTCTTAATTGACTACTTAAATGGAAAAACATCCCACAAACACTTTCAGATACCCACATTTCAAAAATGAGATTCAGCAGCAGAATTATTGCTAGAAGTAATTTGATACTCTATGTGCATTTTACTGAATCTGGCTTTCTCGCAGTCCTTAAAACAACTACTCTCTCTACCCCAAAAAACAACCCAATATGGATGTATAACCATGATGTAATCGGTCACTTCAGTGCCATTAATTCTACAGGAAAGGTTAAATTAGCTGGTATCAACTTAAACATGCTAATAAATTCAAATGGATATATAACCTAAGAGTCTGACAGAAGGAAAGGATGGGCAAGAAACATGAATACCTACAGACACCACGTCTGAGAAATTATCATCATTATTAAACAACTTGTTTTTAAGTTGTCTCTGCATACTGCCTCTTGGAAAAGGAACAAACAGACTTTGCGACTGAGGAACTCTCTTCTACTAGGGAGAATAGTAGCAACAAAATGGCTTAGGTATGTCAGCTATAAACTGCAGGTAAAGAAAACAATGAAAAAAAGTGGCGATTCATTCAAGAAGTGGTTTTCTAAATGTTGGAAACAGAAAGAGGAAAAGACACTTGTCTTAAATCATGAGATACAGATAAAAAAGTCCTGGTAGGCAAATGAATCCTCCCATCTTTAGGGACTAGCATCACAATGAAGTATATCAATACTGAAAAAACAGAGATAAAAATAATAAACCCTAGTCCTTCCCTTTTTACAAAGAAACTGATTTTTTTTCTTTTACAACAGCTATTAATATATTTTTTAAAAATATAGAACAGTTGATCAAAATAATATTACTGGTACATGACTCAAACATCTGAAAAATTGAATCTGAGACCTGTTACTTATGCAAGCTGGAAAGAAGACAGAGCTTCTTTCTTCTCGGACAACTCGGACAGGTCATCATTGTTAGTGTGTATTTCACGTAACGTGCAGACTGATGATCTGCACCAAAGTAATCAGAGAATACACATAATGATGAAAGCCTTGCACAAACTGAACTCAAATCAAGACATGAAAACTAAAGTAATTTCAGTAAAGTAGCGCTCAATCTTTATTCTCAGCATCTTGCCATTTTGGGCAGTTTTTAAATACTGCAGAAATGAAGATATCGCTGCCCTGCTGAAGATGAGTTTGAAATTCTCCAGCAAATAGTTTAAAACAATTCACTAAGATAATTCACATATGTCTTGGAAAGTCATACTCCATGATGTGAATGTGAAACTTCCTAAGTAGGCTTCTCATTTGAGGAGTATTCATTTGTCATTTCTTTTTCAGAATCTGCCTGAAATTGCCAGCAGGAGCAGATTAAACAGCAATGGACAAAGCTCCTCCTGTCTTCAGCTGCATACAACTACAATCGTATCATGCACATGGCTTGCTGCAAAGAAAAGATCAGCTCACTTATGAAGCAGTAGCTAGAAAAGATGAACGCAAGGTACAAAACATGATAGTTGGTGGACAGCAGACAACATTGTGACTAGAACACTGATGCTGTGCCGTTCCCTCACAACTGAAGTGTTTGTTCAGCCAGTGGTTTGGGAATACTCACAGGGCTCATTAATAAGCATTCAGAATGCAGGATATGCAATTAATTTTTTTCCACATAAAGCTAGGAAACATACCACATTCTAGATGAAGTATTAATCAAACTACCTAATGAGCTACAAGACAGTACACAAATGCTACACCACTATACTTCAGCAATCCAAAAAAGAGGAATTCCAATCCAACTTCAAATTAAAATAAGGATTTATACAGGCTATGTTTGATCTCGGTTATTAGCAGGCTGATTACTCAGCTTGCTTATTGTCCATGTCACTGATGCAGGGAGAGCTTGGATTCACACATGGTTTAACAGCTTAGGCCCAACATCCTGCAAATAGTGCTACATTGCTTACTAGCTAGCTCGGACCCAGAATGGAATAGACAAAGAGACACTGCAGAACCAACCCAGAGGTGTTACAGAGGGCCAGCAAAGGTTCACCTGGAACCCGTAGTGCTACACAGGCTGGACTCCAGTAGATTTCACACAGAGTAACCAACTCTGCATGTGCACCTCATGTTCAGGTGAGGCTTCATGCACCCCATGAAGCTCATTATGTTGGATGCAGCATTGCACAAATATCCAAAGCGTTATATAACAAGTGCTCTTACAAGGAGAGCTTGTGGGCAGAAAGACCAGACAGATCTCCAAGAGCCAGTTCAAGTCAGCATGGCCAGCAACAAACTAGAATTAGTAAGCTCAGTCGGAACCAAACTGCCTGTCAGTGAACAGCACTTTGCAGAAGCACAGGTTCCCAGAGGGCTTATTAGCTCAGGCACATGAAAAAACACATGGAGCTAGGCCAGATCCAGTGCTGTGCCAAAACAAACAAGCTTTCCTGGAGAGCAAAGCACCAGCAAAGGCAGTGTAGACAATACATTAATGATTTTACAAAAGTCAGCCAATGTTCTGCAGGGACAGTATTCAACTGGAGTTAATATCCTCATCTGAATCTAAACCGACTCTTTCGAATACAGGTGTACCTGAAATGTGATCTCCAAAGCACTGACATTAATGGAATGCTAAATATCAGGGCATTCCATCCCCCCATTGCCTCAGACTAGGATGAATCAATTATATCAACAGATCTGTTAGAATAAAGCCCCACCTTACCAGCTTATCCTCTAGCATTCTCATCCCAACTTGAGGTGAAGCAAGATTCTACTTCTATCAGCTCCAATACAAGAGCTTATTAATTGGTCTACAAACTCTTTATCAGCATCATCGAGTACAGAATTGTCATGATGATTCTTCCCCAGCTCAGCAGTATGTACTCTCCATAGTCTTTCAGTATTCATTAACGGATAAAAATAATCTTGAATCTTAAAAGGGCACAGACCTTCACTCATTCCTAAACCAAAACAGAGCTCACAGAAATAGCAAACAAAATCACTTATACTTACCTCTTTTTTCATCCATAATTTTAAAGCCGTAAGTAAAGCCTTCACTCCTTGCACTAAATAGCTTGGAGGCTGGAAACCATCTTCCCTCAGTTCTAAAAAAGATAGAGATACCAATTTAGAAACACACTAACACTGAAAAGAACAGAATGATACCTACCCTTCAGCCAATAAAGTTGCCATTACGCAACAGCACAAAAAAGGAAAAATTGTGCAAGCAAATGCAACATGACATCCTGTACTTCTGTGCTTACTGTAACAAAAAATCCCAAACAACAACCACCCAACCCTAAACTGATTCTACATAAAATTTTTTTTTTACTTATTCTTGCATGAATTAGAGACAGTTTACAATCTACTAAAGGTCAATTAGAACAAACCAGATCTAAAATACAGAAAAAAAACATATTTGAAGAAATCACTTTTATTTCGTTCAGAAATACTTTAGTCAAAGGAGACCAGAAATATGTGAGATGTACCTCTAAATTAGAATTCCCATTGCTTATTCCCATACATACACCTAGCAGTTCACGCTAGCACACTTCCACTCCCCAAACATTTTCTGTCACCCTTCCAATTACCACAGTTCTCCCTCACACAGTTTACATAATTTTTCCTCCTAAAATCAAAGGGGGTGGGGGGTGAAAATCACTCTGCTACAGAAGCTGCTCTTCTAAGACAGCTGGTGCTCCTAAGTGATTGCAATTCCTTTTCAATTTTCTCTTTGCCTTCATAGGGAAGGAAAGAAAGGAAAAGACAAATCCTCCAGTCAAAAGTAGACTGCAACTTCCCTCATGTTCCTGACGAATACTTCCACCTGTCAATAGCAAATGGACTAACACTAGAACTATTTGGCTCACTTTATTCCCTTAAAAGAATACACTGATAAGACACTACTCTAATGGATAATGTATTAGTCTGCTGGCAGAAAAAGGGAAGTTCTGTTACTAAACAGCTGTTCTTCCCTCAAAGTTGCTTCCTACTTATTAAAGGGTACAAGGAGGAGACACAGGTCTTTGAGTTGCAGCAGAAGTCTTTCTGCCCACTAGCTGACTCAGCTGATAAAATTTTGTGAATACAATGCAGCACCACAGGCTGGATTTTTTAGCTGCAATAGAAAAGACTCCATGATGTAAGAGTAATCAAAATTACTGAGTATCAAATAGATGAGCAAGTTACCTGTTCTGAAGCCCCAAGAACTATGAAAAATAATAGAGAGATTTCTCTCCTTTGAAATACATCATTTGGAATATGAAATTTGTTATTAAGAGTAAATAGAGCAGGCAGAGGGCAAGATATTTGAGGAAAAGAAAGTGAAGTCAGGCACTCTCTCAAGCTCAATTATACGTGGGTATAAATACAGGAATTACAAGACCAGATGAGGAAGTTTGGAAAGGACCAGCAACTGCCAAGAACAAGAGGTTGTTGATAAGCACTGATACGAATGATTTAACACATCTTTCCTACAAACACCCTCACAGACACCTTTCCACAACAAAGAGCAGAGGACAAGAGGTAGCTTGACTGAAAAGGTCAAAGAAAATCATAGAAGTGGAAGAAAATCTCTTCATTCTGCTGTGAAGCCACCAAGAAGAAACCCACAGATATGTTAGCGGAATCATTTAGAGAGTCGTTTGCTGAAAGAAGGAGAGAAAGGCTACCAAACACCACTCAAAGATCTTAAATAACATGGAAGAAGCCTGAGTGAAAGAAAAACTGATGCTATTGAACAAGGTCTTTTCAGACTCTGTCCTTAACAAGGTCTTTTTTCAGAAAATGGCAAGTTAATCCTGCTTGGCTGGTAGTATAATAGCACTGTGCCAGGATCTCAGATCCTCTGTCTTGATAATCTAGAATATTTTCACTGACCAGATACATCATCAGCATTGGATGAAAAACACTAATAAAATGGTTCAAAGGTTCCAGCAGCATGCTACAAAGTGTTAGCTGCACACATCACCAAGTGCATGAAGATTTTTCCACAGTGCAAGTCACCCTAGAAACCTTTACTCACCAAAGTAGTTTTCAGAAAGAGCATTTACTAAAACCAAGAACTGCTGGATCTAGAACTGTCACAGTGCAGCATTCACTAAAATATGGTTAAAAATAATACGACTAATGAAAAAAAAAAGGAATTCAAGTCTGGTTTTCCACCTTAAACAGTGTCCTCTGTTCACACAACAGCAGTATAATTTTCTCCACTATCAATGAAGAGAAAATAAAAGCAGATGCATGTGTATCTCTTAAAACAAAACAAGGATTACCTTTCAATGTTTCCAGTAAATTTTTGGCCACAAACCAACAGATGGCTTCAAAGAAAGGAAATTTGAAAAGATCCGGGGTTTTTAGCCTCTTTTCCATTTCATAACACCTGAATAAATAGAAATTTCACAAAACGTGAATGTTTTAACTATCAAATTCATTATTCAACTATATAATCATTCAAATAAACACAATGTCCAAAATAAAATAAAATAACCATGGCCATGATAAATAAAAGAAGTCAAGTACCACATAGTTAAATCCCAACAAGACCACAGACAAAATTGAACTCTGGTCTCATCCAGGCTCTGACCTTATCAAGTTTGACTGCGGCACTTCTAAGAATAAAGTTGGACTTCATAAAACTAGGATACAAACCCAATGTGTGATCTTTTAACAGATGGAATTTTATCAGGATTCCACTGTAATAAATAAAAACAATATGTTTAGAAGACAGCTCCACATCTTGGACAAAAACTAAATACAGCTGCCCTTAGAGCAATGCTGACTTGAGGATGCTCATTTCAACTCAGTGTCGCACACCTGGGCTTGCTCAGTTTCGTTTCACTCACTTAAACTAAGCTCCAAAGTAGAGTTTTTCTTTTTTTTTTCCTTTTATTCACTTAAATACTTGCATACCCTTCATTGTGCTTTTGAAACAAACCTTGCAGAAGAGAATTATGCACTTGATACATTCTAACTGAAAATGCCACTATCGTCTGTTTGAGAGCCTGTACCGATTTGATCCTGGTTAAGAGCGTGAAGAAAAGTATCTATTAAAAGAATATCCTACTTACTGAGGAAAAGGTATAGGAAGAGCTGAGACTAACCTGAGCTGCATGCCAATGTTGAGGTTGTGCAAAAAGTTTCCTCCGAAAGCCATACAATCCTGAGATGTGAGCACAGCGTGAATCCAGCCTGAAATGACAGATTCTAAAACTTAACACACACACAAATTATTCTAAGACTGTTCTTAAATACATATGCAAGCAAAAATTCTGTACCTGGAAACAAAAAAAGCAAACAAATTTTTATTCTGTGCTAAGAACAAGTAATCTAAATTTTAACTACAAGCAAATTACAATGTTCCAGAAATCTTGTGGAACTATAGTTTTCTGAAGGAGCTAATTTTTCACTGGGGGCAGGAGGAGGAGGATGCAAGACCACTAGTGATTTTTTCAAGTAAAAATTCCCAAAAGTTTTCCCTCCAGTCAACAAAAACAAGCAAGTCAGGAGAGGAAAAATATGCTGAACAAAAGATGAAGTCATAAAAATAAAGTTGAAATTATCTTCCTTTCAATATTTACATGCTGCTTACAATAACTAAGCTGTTTGCACAACATAAAAAAAGTCATTTAGCAATACTGAAGTTTCTCAAATAGGAATTCTGAAGTAGTTCCATTAATTATTCTAAACACAGTCATCCTAATTCCAGTGAAACTATGATCGGTTTAGAACCCAGCCTAGGCACTTTGACTATATAAATCTGTCACATAATTGAAATACAGTCCTTGTGAACTCCACTATTCAACACAGCAAAGCATGACCAACATTAGGCTATCAATCTAGCTGATTACTACAGATAATTTCAAGTAAGTACACAAAAGAACACATGATATTAGCTTCCTGATTAAAAATAGTTAACTTTAAAATTTATACTGTGCAGCCTTAACATAAGTAATCTAGAAACAGAGTTTCTTCTGTCAAGATTTTTTTTTTCTGATTTTGCATGCATGCAGAAGATCTTTGGACAAAAGATGAGTTTGCCATACATTTGCAGATTACCTCGTTGTTTGACTGAGTGCAGGGCAAAAGGTACAAACGCAGGAAGCTCCCCAGCTTGAGACAAGATCAGACCAAATCACAAGCAACTATATACTGCAAACTACCATTAAATCCATGCCCTAATACACTTAAGAACAACCAGTTCTAGTTGTGTAGAAAGACCTGAAACCTAGCAACTACACTGACTAAGCAACATGCCTAGTACATAGTCTGGGAAGGAAGCAAATTACTGAATGGTGTATGAGAGAATGTAGAATACACCACGTGCAACCTAAGGGGTATTTTTTAATTAATGTTATACATCGTTCAGTTTTACTTCCGTTCTTTGAGAAGTGCGGTGCAGTGACAATTGCCTTGCATTATCAGTTGCATTTTGCATTTGTTAATATGGTTTCAATTTTTCACTCTTATCACCATCATCACAGCAGATGAACACCTCTGACCCTCCAAGGAATATGTGTATATCTCAGACACTGACAAAACTGACAACAAAGCTTCATCACCGCTGCATCAACACCAAGGATTTTTATGGCATACCTGTATCAACTAGTTGATTTTTTATTTATTTATTTATTTTTACATTTCTACTTGCTATTTTGAGGCTTTAGTTTAGGATCAAGGTCTATGTAACAAGGCAAGAAAATCTGGTATAGACCACACAGAATATCTTGAATAATATTTAAATAACCCTCAAAAGCCCCCAGTAGGTGCTGTTCATCTACATATAAGATTAATTTTAAATCAGACGTCTACTCTGAACATATTTCAGATATGATAAAATTATTACAATATCCACTAGCATCAGTGCAAGCAGGAACAGCAAATGTGGTTTTCAGTAGAGATCATGTTTTTTTAAAGACTTTAATCAGTCTTACAGAATTTCCCATTTTTTAAACACCTGTCCTGAAACCTAGCTAAATTTATTGGTTCTTATACTATACTCCATCATACGGGCATGAATACATGTGTATGTGTGTATACATGAACGTGTATACATACATTTACATTAAAAAGTATAATTTTTTGTGTATATACACACAGATACATGTACACATCAGAAATTATCCTATGATACTTTTCCTTTTGGTCACATTATAGTGAGAGCTCAGATTCAGCTGATTACTTGGGAAGCAGTAACTATTTTCAAAGCTCCATGGGTCACAATCAAGTTCCTCATTCCGTAATTCTGCATTCTTTGTTCATAGGTGTATGACCTTACACTTATATAAATGGAAAATTAATGTCATCTCTTGCCAAACATATATGACAAATGCAAAAAGGTCAGGGTGTTCAAGAATGTTAAGTGTATATATAGCACCTCACCATGTACGTTGTTTATTCTGTACAAGCCAGTAAACACTAAGTCTTACTGGTAGAGAACCAAGCTATGAGAAAAATCTAGTAGTCTGCCTAGGAAGTCCATGACAGAATAAGGTACTGAACATAATCTTCAAGAATCTTATTATCTTATTCCAGAAGTAGAATCACACACCATTTTCCTTCTCTATGTATTTACAGCTTCCTCCCCCATAAAAGGTGCCGTGGTTTTATCCCAGCCGGCAGCTGAGCACCACACAGCTGCTCGTTTCCCCCCCACCAGTGGGAAAACACCAGTATGAATCTTTAATAATAAAATAATAAAAAGTATTGATATTGATGGGCTGCATAAGTGAAAATACAAGAAATTAACTGGCACTCACTTTATTGACAAAATATAGTTTGATTTATTAAAGACTTCTAAATTTATAGTATTTGGGAGTTTGGAGAGGCAGGGGTGGTATGTTTTGTTTTGAAGAATTTTCTGTGTTATTTTAAGTAAAGACGTTTAATTGGTTTAGTGTTTCTTGTTTCTTAAAAATGTCCTGCAATTTATGATGCTATTAGGTGATGGCTACATGAAATGTTGTTAAAGAAAATCAGAAAAAAACATGCCCCTGCAGGATTTTTAAAAGGAAGCTGCTGAAATTATATTATGAACTGTACAGTTTCATAAACTATATCTACAAATATAATTTTATTTTTAATAGAAGGAATTAACACATGAATTCAATTATATATTCTTATATATATGCCTAATTTTCTTTAGGCACACTTTCATTTTGATTCAGACTCTCCACAGGCTCCACTACAGTTTGGATTTCCCGCTGACAGAAAACAAAAAATAAAAGAAAAAAAGAAAACAAAGCAAAACAAACAAAAAAAACCAAACAAGAAACCCCCAAAAACCCCACTCATGCAACTTTTCTTTTTAATGCCCTAGCCTACAGCTTGTAAGAAGTTTATATGATGTTTTTGTAATAATTTTGCTTAGTAGGTCTTACAATATTCAAAAGCTATAAAACCACAATTGTCTTATAAAATTAAGGTAAGAATTCAGTCTCAGTATCTAATAATGGTGAACAATATATGTTCTATGAATTGGAACTATTTCCCTGATATGCAATTAAGCTTTAATTTGTTGTCTTATAATTTGGTAACAAACACCCTTTCTTTCCTTGATAACTGTTATTACTATCAGGCAATCTAAAAAGCTAATTACTTGTTTCGAAAAGCCAAATTTCTGAATTTTTTTTATTATTCTGTCTCATACAAAATTTTAACAGAAACCAAATGTTGACAACACAATCATTTTAGGATACTCTTAATTCCTGGTGATTAAACATGCAAAGTCCCAGTAGTAAGTGTAAAATCTTACCTGTTGGAACAAATAAAGTGTGTCCTTGCTTCACAACACATTTGTAACATTTGTCAACCTTGTCCCCAAAATATACTTCACTCTGGGTGACAGATGAACTCCAGGACTCATACAGAGCCAAATTTTCATCAGTGGGCTTGATCAAATAGAATATCTTCTCACCCTGTTATACAAAAGTATCAAAGAAATAAATGACTGTCCTCCTAGAGGCATACTACAACCTCTGAGTCATTCCTAATGAAGTAACAGATTGATCTAAATGGTAAGTATTCCATATTTCCACTATGAAATGTCAGGGCTTCCTAGCCCCAGTGTTTCACAACTGTAACCCACCACAAGCGTAGCGAGTAGTACACTAAGCAGTTGGTGTCTTGTGATGTAAAAGCAGCAAACCAACCAACCAAAACTTTTCACTGGAGTATGAAAAATTCCAGTTTTTACGAATAATTTATGGATATGTGCACACATGCCAAACAAAAAACGTAAAATGAAACCACTTTGCCTCTTTTATGATGGATACATGGTAAAGTTTGAGAGAAGAATAAAAAGTTGAGCATGTCAATGATTTTCATTCATGTAATTTTTTCATACTAAAACCTTACTATATCACCTATCAATCTACTAAAAATGATCAGTCAACTAATTACAGTCTAGAAGTCACCAAGAATGTGCTAAAATAAAAGCATAAAAATTCAACACCAAGAATCAGTCATTCACTTTTAAGCTCCTCCTCCAGCTTTTTAAGCACAAAATTTCATACAGGTGGTAATGCCATGGCAGAAGGCTGCACACTGAATAAATTCTGTTTCACATAGTCATAAATCAAGAAGGCTTCATACCCAGAGAACATGGTACCAAACTGATGTTCCTCCAAAATCGATATGAAAATCAGTGTAGCTGTCCTGGACACCCATCAAGCAATACTTCTGAACGAAAGGCTTAGGGAAGACAGAATCATCTGGCCAATAATTTTCCACCCATGAAAGTTTTCTGGCAATATCTGGTACTTCCACTAATTCAGACATCCTTTTAAAAAAAAACAAGGAAAAAAGAACCATAAATATAATCAAGAGTAAGCATGTATATTCTAAAATGACAGCTTTAAATTTTTGTTTCCTATGAAGTTACTACTTATGAATTAATAAAAATGTTTTATACCCACATTACATTGCGGTAGCTGTCTAGATAAAATACCCAGCCTCCTATCTCTCCCACTACAGACAATGTATTACTGCACATACTGTTCAACTTAGTGAAAACCACTTCCTACATTCAAAGAATTGAAGTCAATACTTACTTTGTGTCCGAGAATTCCAGGCTGATCACATTCAATACTTTTGGTCGGTCAGGATTTGTGAAATATTTAATATAGTTATGGAGCTTCATTTTACTGTCTGCTTGTCTTGCTACATCTATTACGTCTATCACTTTGTCACCACCTGTGAAAAACGGGACAATTTTCTTAAAACTGTCACAGATAAAACCAGCCAATTAAGGTGTTTAAGAGAAACTTAACTTTTTTCCACCCTTTAGCAAAATAATTCTGCACAAAAACTCCACTACTATCAGTATTCTCTTGAAACAGAGACAGATCCGTATAAACCAACTTTTTATTAGGTCTCTAACTTTAATTGCTACGATCAGCTAAGGACAGAACTGAAAACACTCTAAAAATAAACCCTCTTTCCTGTGGTTAACCAAGAAGAGCAGTACAGAATGACTGCAATTGGTTTAGAGGAAAAAAAAAAAAAGGTGGTTGTGGCTGCAATTGGAAAGACTAGTGTAGAGAAAGTTACCAAGGCACATCTATTCCTCACTCTTCCTATTAATCATCACCACAGCACTTAAATATGCAACACATGGACCACTGAGAATTCTTTACAAATAATAAATCTTATTGCTCACAGCCTGTAATTCTTAGCAAACTGAACTAAACTTGTGCCATAACTGGCAAGTCATTAACACTGAAAACTATGCAGATACTCCTTTGCAAACATTCTACAAGCCCACCCTCCTTATACACATGGATAACTTTTAAGCACACAGTAACTTCATTCAATAATTGTCATGAGCGTGCTTCATTTCTGAAAGCAACAAGGACTGAGTTACACATTCTGTATTTTAAAGTGATACATCAGTATTACTAGACAAGCAAGAAGCAATCTTTAGCCAAGAGAAAGGACTAACAAACAACATTATAATAGTAATTGGTTTATGTCCATTTAGTTATAGTTAACAGTCAAATTTGACAGTTAATTTTAGAATGCTGGAATTATCTAGATGTACATTATAAACATAATCACTTTAAATTTTTAAGTTAGTATCATCTTGATAAATTCCAGTTGGAACAGTACTTATTTAGGTTTTTTTATTTTTAATTTCAATAATAGAAAGGTAAATCTGTGGCATTCCAATTTTTTCCTGAAACTGGAGAACCTGGCAGGTCGAAATGTATGTATGAGAGAATAGGAAGATCAACTTTCTCTCTAAATCAGAAGAGGCAGTATTACAAAAGAAAACATTTAAAAGTATCAAAATTATAATTACACTGTAAAGCACAACACATTACTGTTTATAATCATCATAATGGTAACAACATTCCGTATATGACATATTTCTGGTGCCACTGTAAACTGTTGATGGACATAAAACCTACTTTCAGCTCACATCATTACATCAAGTTATCACAAGAATACAGACAAGGCCATAAGCAGAGTTATCAACTGTACTATATGTTACAGGAAATACGCCGCAATAGGCTCCATCTCTATTTCTCCGTACTGCACACTTGCATGGGGCTGAAACAATTACAGACTGTCAAGAGATCTAGCAAGAAAAAAATGGTCCTTGCGAAGGTCTAGCTCTCCTGTCAAAGGAAGTCAAGGTAGGAAATTTTCCAGGAAGAAAGATTTAATTCAGAAATGCCAATTTACTGACCCCAAAACATTACATTTTACAGTATCCTAAGCAATGATTAAACTTTATTGATCATAAGAGTGATTCATTCAATTGCCACAATGAGAACAATCTAAAAGCCATTATACTTTATTGGTTTACAACATGTTGCAGAAAAAAAACCAACAGCATTCCACGTTCAGCTTGCACCAAAATTAACATGGGTGAAAGTTTAAAAATAAGGATGTACTCCTATCACATATCTACCACACAAACAGAAGAGAAAAAAAAACAACCCAAACTCATAGCTTTAATTTTTCTCTCTGCTAGTGTTCAATTTAGAACATATATTTAACACCCTGGAAGCTCTTATAATCATGTAAATATTTATTTTCATTTACAGACAGGATCATCACTCCAGAGTGACTCTTACCTACATAGCGTTCCACATCTAAAACAGAGAAAGTTGGCGGAGGAAGTCTGAGCCCCAGACCATCTAATTTAGGAACCATAATGGGAACATCAAACCCATGTTTCTCCAAGTATCTTTGTGTCAACTGGCTTCCATGCATTTTCAAAATGACTTCATCAGCACTGTTGAGAAAAAAAAATGGAATATTAGCAGAAAAGCATCCTCCAAGCACTACTGAAGAAACAGTTATGCTACAGTTTGGCAGAGGACAGATGGGAATGGCTACATTTGAATCCAAAAGAAGTGGACCCAGTACTATTATATTAAGCTTTTAACTATGAGACAAAGAAAACGACCCAAATCAGCAAGGAAACATTTACTGTCATGCATAACCTGGGAACTCATAATCTTTCTGTATGACTGAACACAGTAATTTAAGAGGATGGGGAAAAGGAACTCTCAGAGAAGACATTAAAGTGTATTTTGGTAACAACAAACTCCTTTAAAGAATTCTAAGTCATTATGTTTCAGTGAGATAGCCAGTCACAGACAGCTTAGGATGAAAGTATGACCACGTTTCTCCGCTTCCCTCTAAAGCGTATGAGAATGGCTAGACTAGCAGCTCATATAAATGTTTGATGTTATTTAGAATGAAACCGAGCATTATTCCTGGACTAGAGGAACTGACAGACAACATTCTGACAGTTCAGGCACAAAAAAAAAACCAAAAAACTATCCACTCATGCTACTGTCCCCACTCCCCCACAAAAACAAACAAACAAAACCCCAAACACTCAAAAGCCCCCACACCACCCTGCAGCAGTCCCGACAGACAACATATCCCAGTGCAAAACCAAAGAGGGGAAACTACTGAATGAAAAAGCAAATCATAGAATAGTTGTGGTTGGAAAAGACATTTAAGATTGTAAGTCCAACTGTATCCACCTGAAACAGGGATGGGGCTGGAGGGGTTCTAAAGAGGAGGAAGTCATCCTCGACCTTCCTTTTCTGAAGCAATGTTCGTCGTCTGCCCTAAGACACAATCAGCTGACAACAGTTCTCTGGGGTTTTTTCACTGAAATGTGTAAGTAGACTTCTGTACCTTGGGAAAGAACGAGCCCGCAGCTGTTTAACGAAGGTCCGTGTTCCCGCCTGCACTGGTTTGGAACCATCATCCAACTCTGTGTAGTCATGTCTGTGCCAGTTCCTCCTCTTCTTCACTACAAGTTTCAGGATTGAACATTGAATTAGTTAAATCAGATGGCTCATATTCGCAGTCATCCCATCTGTGAGCCAGACATGCCTCAGTCACATTACTATGATTAACAAACCTTATTGTTTATGCAGGTAACATTCTACCTATCTACAAGAAATGAAATCTTCAGGACACCTGACAGTAACCCTCTATACTTCTATAGCTCCTTCTGTGTGAAAACCTCAGCGCACACTATGCACTATTTAAGACTCTATATCTAGTGCAGCATAAGTATCCAGTGCAGCCTGAAAACTCTCCAAATCTAAAAAGTCAGCAATAAAATGATAAACAGAACTTCAATTTCCTAAAAGGCAGACTCTTTTAAATACACAGAAGAATCGTACCTCTTCAAGATCCATAGACTTCATTTTATGTATTAACAAAGAATTAACAGGACCTAAATCCCATTGTGCCATATCACCATATGAGCATACTCATATCCAGTCCAGTAATATTACTACTATTCACTACCATATGCTGTTTGAAACCAAACCACCTTTCTTTCATCCACTGTTTATGTCTCCATAACGGTTTTGGGTGTAAACTGTTTTTGGCAGGTACAATCTTTACTATGCAAGCACAATGCATGTAACGCAAGCATTGCACCTCAAAACAATCAACTTCTGAGTTGTTTGAAGCTTTAATGCACTGTTACAACATATTAATAAAGAACAAAGGATAAATTAATCTTCTATTACAGTTTTTGGAATCTGAAACTGATAGTTCAATAGAAACTAAATTTAATTTTAACTGTTCCCTATACTTAAAGAGCCAAGGAAAATTAAAAACTAGACATTGTCATAAAAACTATTCTGTTGGTCTCCCCATGACAAATGACAGAAACACAAATGAGAAAAAAAAAGAAAAAAAAAAGTATTTTCTTAGAATCACTGAATGGTTTGGGTTGGAAGGGACCTCAAAGATCACCTAGTTCCACCCCCCCTGCCATGGGCAGGGACACCCTCCACTACATCAGGTTGCCTAAAGCCCCATCCAAACTGGCCTTGAACCCTGGCAGGGATGGGGCCTCCACAACTTCTCTGGCCAACCTGTTCCAGTGTCTCACCACCCTCACAGGAAAGAATTTCTTCCTTATATTCAATCTAAACCTACACTCTTTCTTTAAACTCTTTCAGTTTAAAGCCGTTGTCCCTTGTCCTGTCACTACAGGCCTCAGTAAAAAGTCTTCTTTCTTCTAAGTCCCCTTATATATCTTGAAAGGCTGTATTTTAGAACATTGTAAGCTGTATGCAGTCTCCCCACTTGAATTTTTTGGCTTTAAGTGAAGCAGAGGACAAAGAGACTTTGGATATCATGGTGAACTTACTGCTTGTCTTCAAATATTCATTATTTCTTAACAAATTATTTCACAATAGGTATTTCATTAATTCATCTTCATCAACTACTCATTTCATGTCTTCATTTATAAAGAACACAAGCTTATCTATCTGTTAGCAAAGTACACTTTGGAGCCATTTCTGTCTACACAAATAAACCTGTATCTCTTGTCCTCAAATATCCAACAGCCTGAGAAGCTCTATGAAATTCCCAACAGCACTGCCATCTCATCATCTGGGAAAGAAACTCCAACAGTGCTGAACTTGCTACCTTTCTAATGACTTACTAGCATATCATTTACCACGCAAAGAAACATAGTAAGGGTACAGTAATTTTCAGGTTGCATTTCAATTTTTCCTAAAAAAGCTAAACTCTGCTCTACAGCATTAGATAGTTGCTACTGGAAAAATGCCCCAAGAAGATTTACTGAGACCAGATCTATGATTTAACCACTAGTATTAAGCAGAAATTTAGTTACATCTGCTGAGGTCACACAGAAAAGGAAAAACAAAAAAATTTGTCAACACAAATGGTCTTTTACAGGTGTATATGAAACAGACTGCAATGCAAATATGACACCCAGCTAAACAGTTGTAATAATACGCATTTGAACTTTATGGAAGAGCTCATTCTTAAGTTTATCAGAGTCATGATGCACCCAAAATCTAAAAGAAGTGCTAGCAATACTGAAAACAGAGCTAACAGTAACAGGAAGCTAAGGATTTAAGAGGGGAAAAAAGTAGTTTCTAAAAAGACAAAAGATATGCTGCTTGTCCAGAAAAAACAGCTGATTATATAGGAATAACTGACATCATATAGTCATTACACGAGAGATAATGACTCCTATTGATAAGCTGTTTCCTACAGACATGACAAAATATACCCTTTAGAAGACATTTAAGAGAACAAACTGACATTTATAGCTATTTGCTAAACTGAAAACCAGTGCTGAATAGCCTGCTTAATGAGCCAACTATCCAAACACAGTAAAACTTCATAAATAATACAGCCACGTTTATTAAGTTTTCAATGCAATTTTCTCAGTCATAAATAACAATACAAGAAATTAGTGGCTAATACTAATTTGCAACAGAGTAGTTTCTCATAAATTCATTGCTGTTACAGCAGCTCATTAAAATTGTAAAATGATACAGCTGCTTAAGAGATTTTATAGAACAGAACGAACTTTTAAAAACCTGACTTTACAACACTTAAAAATCAAAAATGAAAGTCATTCTTTTACTTAGCACGTGGCAATGTCCATCATCCTCCCATAAGTAAGAGAACACTGAAGAACAGAAAACAGTAATGAAAACTTTTTCCATTTATGTACATCTTAATTTTAGAGCTTTTATAATCCCTTAAGACATTATAATAACAGCTGCAAGAAAAATAATTTCACTGAATTGATCCTTATGCTCAAACTAAAACAAAGGAAAAAAAAACCTACATAAGTTGAGATGTGCATATAACACCTTCCCCTTCTTATTGCTCCAAACTGGTGGAAGGAACCATAGAATCATTAAGGTTGGAAGAGACCTCAAGGATTATCTAGCCCAACCGTCCCCCCACCACCTATTAACCACTAAGCCATGTCCCTAAGTACCACATCCAACCTTTCTTTAAACACCCCCAGGGACGGTGACTCCACCACCTCCCTGGGCAACCCCTTCCAATGCCCAACCACCCTTTCTGAGAAGAAATTTCTCCTAAGCTCCAACCTGAACCTCCCCTGGCGCAACTTCCAGCCATTTCCCCTTGTCCTGTCACTAGTTATCTGCGAGAAGAGGCCAACACCCAGCTCGCCACAACTTCCTTTCAGGTAGCTGTAGAGGCCAATAAGGTCTCCCCTGAGCCTCCTCTTCTCCAGACTAAACAGTCCCAGTTCTCTCAGCCGCTCCTCATAAGACCTGTGCTCCAGTCCCTTCACCAGTTTCGTTGCCCTTCTCTGGACACGCCCCAGGGCCTCGATGTCTTTCTTGTGGTGAGGGGCCCAAAACTGGACACAGCACTCGAGGTGCGGCCTCACCAGGGCTGAGTACAGGGGGACAATCACCTCCCTGCTCCTGCTGGCTGTTTCTGAAAACTGAGGCACAACCCACTGTGGCAACACTAAAAGTACAGTAGACAGTTGTAGGGGGTTGAGAAAAGGAAAGGAGTGCACTGGAAGTTTTCTCGAAACGTAAGCAGAAAGCTATTTTTAAGTGACATTCCTTATACACTCAAAACAATGGGCCAATAACAGTACCTACTAGAGGCAAACACTACTCCCTGCCTTCTCACGCTGCTAGTCTGTTTGTCTCAAAGGCTGCATGCAAGACTTCAAATGGAGACCCATCAAGACATGTACATGTGTACAACATCTCAAATCTTTGAAGTGGTCCTCTACGTGACTCCCAGCAACGAAAAAGGCAAGAGAAATGTTAGCATAGGAAAAGTGAAAAATTTCAAGGAGCATACATAGAACATCACTTCTAAGGCCTGGTATATCATCTCATATTGTCAGCTCAGACTAAACGCTGGCACTACTACCACAGTAAAAAAACCACCAAAAAAATCTGTTGAGAGGGTATTTACAGAATTTGAGAAGTAAAACCAGATTTAGAAAGTAATGTTCTGACAATCACAGCCCTGTTAACATTTACTGCACCTCATGCTCTCTTAAAGCTCTGGATTCTAGAGGTTGGTGACAGACCTGACTTCCAGCATTCATGCAAATAGAGCTTTTTCATCCTTACAGACCACTGAGAAAAGTTCGAAAACAACAAAATGTAATATGAAGACTCCAAATGAAATAAGCTAGGAAAACTCCATAGTGTATTATTATTATTTTAAATTGCTCTTTTTTTTTTTTCAATTGTTTGGGATTTTAGGATTAAATATTTAGCATTTTATATATACAGCTGCTTACTAAAGGTCTCGTAAAATTGTTGCTTTTCCAAATCAAGCTTTGTTTTTGTTTGAAATACAAGAAGAAATTCACTGGTTAATTTGATCTTTAAAATCTAACTATGCAGTAGCATAGTTAGTTAGATGTAATATTTTCATTATTGGAGCTTTTACATAATTAATTTTGTAGGATACTGAAAGCAACCATCCATTTGATAGTATGAAGTATGTGTTTCTTGTTTATTTTTAGTAAATTTTTTGCACTACATCATTTGATTAGATGGGATTATGCATATGTCTGCTGAAATCACCAATATACTTGCTCTCTTAAATCAAACAGCTCAATTTTTGTCTCTTTCAAAACTTCTTTAGACAAAGGGATTTTAGCATATGAAACTGTAAATAAAAAATGCCTTCTTTTTTTTTCCTTACATATATAACGTATGATTAAAGCACTCCGGAGCATTGCTGCAACACTTGAACTCATGAGACATTACTGGTCTCCCTAAACACTAAAGTCAGTAGATCCCAAACCACAAACGATCATAGATGTGATTCTGACAGCTTGGCTGAGAACAACTAATAAAATTCCAGATGAAGGCACATTTCAATATATCACCTCTGCTTGGGTTGTTAAGTGACATGTCTGAAGCTTCTACTCCATCCAGATGATCATCTTGAGGCAATATGAAGTAATAAGGATAATTTTTACCACAGATTCTTGTCTTTTCAAAAAGACTTCCAACCCAAAAATCACTCTTATCTCACTGTCAAATTGCTGCAGGTGAGACAGCTTGCAATTATAGCTAGCAGCCTCTGCATTACAAGAAAAGTTATTCTGAGGCATCATGGTGAAGCATACTCGTTCTCCCAAATCAAGAAAAGAAGTTTCAAATTTACTAGTTTATTATGTTGTAAGTCTGATATGATCCCACTTCTCCTCCTCCTAATTCCTCTACTTCACAGAAAAAACAAACAGAAAGGTGGAGAAAGAAATAGATGTTATTAGTATTCTAATTTACAGGAAAAACATGACGATTTTAAACAGAAAATGACAACTGCAATACTAAGAACTACAAGCATATGAAACAGCATTTATCTCACCTTTTAGCCTAAAAACCTAAAAGCAGCTAACCCTGAGCTCACATACTATACAAGACACATAGCATGCAATACATATTAATTGTATCAATAAGTCGTGCTTTATCACTTCGTTCATACTCCACAAGACTACCACTGAGGGTGTAGTGGTTTTGACCTTATTTCTAAATCATAAAGTAAATTTAGTTTCGAAAAGATTCTCGATCTTAAGTCACTACTGATTATAAATCATTATGTGGTCTTCAAGAAAAAAATCAAACACATTAGAAAACACAAATGACCATGACTTAGTGCTTGGAGTTTAAAGACACACAGTGCATATAAACATTTTTCAGGTCTGAATACTGGAACTGAATTCATTGTTGGAAAGGTGAAATTCATTTTTACGTTGTCTCCTTTTCAGAACAGAACTCGTGGAGAAAAATCTAGGGAGCTGGATAAAGCAGTATGCTTTCAGTCGTTACAGAAAGACAAAAACTGCACTGAAAGACAAAACTGATCTTTCCACTGATGATCTCTACAGCAAATTTATGTACTGAAAGGAGAACCAAAGAAGAGGTGACTCTTGCTGCTGTTTCAGACTTTTATGGTAACTCATGAAAGTGTATGAGGAGCTTGGTGGAAACTTGTTTATAAATCAGAAACCTGAAATTCAGAGCTGTATAACTCTCAAGGACATAAATAAAGAAAAAAAAAAGGGAAAAAGGAAGGAAAAAAACCAAAACAAACAAACACGAAGACCCACCACTACCCACAGGAAGTTCATACATAACCTCAGATTTCACTGGACTGCTGTGGCATGTAGCCTACAATCATCAGGAAAGGTTAAGAGAGCTAACTCCTACGTTTTCTCAAAGTTGCTTTCCCAGGTATTAGAATTCTGATGATTAAACTATAGGAACCTTAAGCCATCTTTTGGATTTACCTTTTTTTTTTAAAAAAAAAAACAAAACAATGCTTCCCTAATTTTCATTATCTCGTTCCCAGCCAAGTCCAGACTGTTTTCTTCTAGCTCTGTGCACTTTGATTTCTCTAATCTATAGCAATAGCTTATATTTTATTCTATCTGCATCTCCAGGATCAAGGAATCCTTCAGTCTGGTTTGTTTGTTTTGTGGAGTTTTTTATCAGCTCAGAGTTATTCATGTAGAATAAGTACCTTCTAAATAATCAAAATAATCTTCAATGTTCTTCTGAACAGTACTTTTGAATTGTACGCATATTCATGTACAGAAATGAAAACAGACTGAAAGCATAAAATAAAATTTGAATAACTCATACTTACTTAGAGAAGGTCCATGGAGAACTGCACAGTTGGGACAATGGTATAGATCAATGTCAACTGCATGGTGCTCCTCTACCCCAACACAGCTGGAATAATATTTTTAAAATGTTAATGAGAATGCATGCAAGATTTTTCAAGCTAAAAAATAATTAAATCTTCAGATTTTACCAGAACATGCTTGGTCTACAAAATCGTAATGAGATACGGAATTATCTCAACTACTGGGTTGCCACATAAATTTTGAGTACTAATTTGTTCATCACTGAACAGAGAATGCCATTTTAAAAAAGAAATCATAATGAGGAAAAAAGAATAAAATTTCTTTAAAAAAGAGTCCACAATATATACCATTACCCCTCAGCACACACACCCCCCTCAAAAGCTTTGATCCTAATTACAGGAAACAGTTTAGGCAAAATTGTTCAAGCAATTTTCCTTATAAAAGTTGATTTTAAAAAAATTCTGAAGTCTATGTTCTAAATTTGTAAAGTATCATGGATTTTTTTCCCTGTTTTTTATTTTCTTTTTTTTTCTGCAAAAAACACTTAACTGATTCCTATCCCCCAAGGCAAATCAATTAAGAATACTTTCATATTCTTTCTGAAATCTTTACACTACTAGTACTAGCTATGTAAGTTACACAAGTGACCACACAAATCACTCTGTAAAAGTGTGTTTGTTTTAAAATAGCAACAAGTATTTCAAGGAGCACTTGAGATGCAATGTTTTCCTGGTGCACATTTCCCTTCGTCCCCCCCTCCCAGATAAAACAGTCGAAGTGGGATTAAAGTTGAAGATCTTTGTAACAGTCATGACAAAGTATCTACACTGCTGTATATCTAAATACCAGAATTCTAAAGTCAAAATGATGTACATTTTCTTAGAAGTTAAAACACTAAAGGCTAATTGGAGATGTGCTTTTGCACAAAGTTCTCAAGGAAAATAAACAGTAATCCCTACTTGCTGGTAGAATCTGAATCCTGGCAGAGTTCTTTCTCTCAAAAGTTCACTGACACACAATTGCTGACTTGGTAATACAGAAGCGAGACTACAACATTGAACATTTACACCAAAATTAGGTATTTATATTCAATGCATTCTAGTAACGTGAGAACTTGAACAGTACTCCATTCAGGTAACCCGTTTCGTATCAGAAGTGTAATGACAGCTTAAACACTGAAGCTTTGAAACGATCCAGCTACACAAAGTCTTTTCCCTAGCAGCCTCGTGCCAGAACTGCTGACACACTCCAGTAAGTGTCAGTACATGCTGCCAAAACAATATACTAAAGAGTCCAGCATTCAAAGCGCGCCATTGAGCAAATCAAATCTGAAACTGAAGAGCATCTCCTGTGTAACTATCAATGAGAAGTACACCATTCTGAAATCTCTGTAAACAGATTCAGCTGGTTCTTCTTCTCCATTCGCTATGTACCACATGAAATTTGGAGATTATATAGCTTTTTTATACACATATTGTTGTAAAACCTAAATACAGAATTCAGCTGCCACAGTTCATCACAATTCTTGCAATATTTAGTATCTGTTTTAAGACCACAACTACAGGAATTGTTACTACATGAAAATTCAGCTGACACAGAAACAAAAAGGGAGGCAGAAGCAAGTTTTAAAAATGCATGTCCCATTTCCTTCTGCTTGTGTTCTCTTTTTATAGACTAGACGAGTGACTCATAATCCTATGTATTATAAGAAAACTCTTTTAAAAATGTCCACCCTAAAAGCCCCAAATGAGAAGGTTAGTTTTATACATCCTTAGGAATGCCATTATTTTAGCTAAATTTCTGATTTTTGAACAGTTAAAGATATTGTTGTTGGCCTGTATGTCGATCAAGTTTGCACAATTATTCAATGAAACACAGTGCTCCACAGGAAATTTTCACTTGCTCCCTTTCCCTTTTCTTGGTGTTTTTCTGACACATTCATCGTGACCCCAATCCCATTATCTTGCTAACAGTAAGAACTTTGCACCAACGTATAGTAAAAATTTGACAACTGTTTGTCATAGTCTGTTTAAGAATGTTAATTTTCTTGTCTCTTATAGAATGCTACAGATAGCCTGAAAATAAAGCAGAAATTCTGTTAAGTATTAGACACTTTCTCTGACTTGACGAATTCCACAACCCTTCATGAAGGCACATGTGGCTTTGTGTACAGAGACAGCAGGCAACACTGGAATGGTATCAGAATAGCTGGAACAGGCATTCAACAAGAAAGCAAACGTTTTCAGGCTACTGTTTATGCTCGAAACTCAGAACTAACCAGAAAGGCAAAACACTAACTGGGAGATACTAGAAGTGAATCTAGTAGCTGATACCTGACTGATGCAAAGGGCAAATGAGGTGTCAGCACCTGCAAGAGCAACCATTGCCAAGGATGCCACGGAGCACATCAATCACATACAGCACCATTACAAGTCACTTTCCTGAGTCCCTTTCCCCAACGTACACAGATGAGTCTGACATTAATCATTCTGGCTACTAGCAAGCAATCAGTTACTGTGCTAAGTGCAACTTCAGACCTCAAGCATCAAAGCAAGGTCATCAAGAGGTAGCACAGAGCCTGGAAAGCATTAACGTACTCAAATACAGTAACACTCTCAATCCACTGATGATTTTCCTGAATGAAATATCATTATTACCCTTCACCTCGCCATCCATTAGGGTTGAAATGTCATTAGTATTTATTACCTAGCTTCTGAATTGCTCATCTCCTGCAGGGAGGCTGTACACTAAGCATCAGAAATGGTGAAAAGTTTACAGTATTACAAAATAAAAATACAATAATAATAATTAAAGAAACCCAACTGTAGAAGACTACGCAAAAATACATCTCTAATTCTGTTCATGAAGGTGGAAGACCCGAACAGGCCCGAGTTTACTTGAAACGGTTCTAGAAGCAGTAGCAATGTAGAAAGTATTAGTTAAAAATAGACTCCATGGTATCAGTGTCCGAGTGGTCAGACTTCCATAACTTCCCCGAGCTTTCTAGTATCAAGGCAAGGTCAGTAAGAAGTAGTAGAATAATCAGAGAAGTACTAAGTTTTTTCACATACAAGAATATGCCCATCCCTGGCAACTAAAGAAATCCTTTGCTACTCAAAGTCTGAGGAATTAATTCTCCAGACTTAAATTTCACTAGAAGGTGAATGTTTTTTATTAAGTCTCAACTTTCCATTTGATTGTTGTATTTGTAGTTACGTAAAAGGAGCAAGCATAAATCAAAAACAATCAGAAGATGACTATCTAACAGATCTGATAGATACCAATGGACCTCTGCTTTTCTGTGAAGGGAAAATAAGGCTTCTTGCATGGGGGGGAATCCTGCAGAGGCTGGGCTCTACTGCAGTACTGCTATTAATTTAGAATTTGAGAGATGAGTACAGATAATTTGATATGACAGATTCAACAACTATTTCACAGTTATACTGCAATGCCTTGTACAAGGAGTTTGCCAAAGTCCAAGGCATTTATAGGAAGCATTATCCCTGAAGACTGCATGGTTTTACATAATAAGCCACCCAAGGCACCTGGCACCTCTTCTGTCCTACAGCAGCACAACATTGTGAACAAGCATTGGACTCATGTCAGCCACCACACAGGCTGCTGCACCTTCCACATCTCATACCTGCTTGCTCTCAATCCCATCTGGCTTTTCTCTTCCCTACTTCTGACTTTATCAAGCACGACCACAACATTTTAGAGATTGCTTAACTGCCTCTGTTGGTATGACTGAAAGAATCCTGGTTTAAGGAAAAAACCCAAAGCACTGTCGATTCAAGGCCTTATTTTCAGTGTCCTTAAAGGGACACGACTACTTGAAAAGCTATTTTATCTTACTAAAACAAGTAGTGTCTATATAAAATTCCAAGTATAGAAAGGAATGATTAAACATGTAGCACTGGAAAAGTCAAGATATGAGTTAAGTTTGGATCCCAATTTAATTGGCACAGTTGAAAAGACTAACATTCCAGATTATCATCTGTCAGCAATATATTCCTACCAGGAAATTTCTGAGTTTTCCTGCATACAAGGCGTACTGAAAATATAAATCTTGAAAATTGAGGTATGTAAGCAATTCCCGATGATCTTGTAAAAGGGCTGCAGAAAACAGATGAATCACCCTCGACATGGAAAAAATGAGTTCATTTGTCAAGAAGCTGGGTCATACACAGGACACCATCCCCTTGGATTCTGCCTTCTGTTCCTTTCCCGCCATCACTTCAATTCCGTAAGCAACTTTTTCACCCCTTTCAGTAGCATGTGGAAAACAATCTAACCGACTCTACTTTCTAGATGCAATTGCCCTTCTTACAAAGTTCCCCACAGCAGCTTCCACTTTTCTCAACGCCAGCATGACACTGCGTACCTATAGGCTTCACCTAGCAGATAGTGAAACACAACAGGCCATCACAGGAACATCTACTACTTCTTTAACATATATTGTTAGACAGACACTGGTTTACAATTAAGATATTGATTCGCAGTTCAAAATTGAGAAAAAGTTTTTTGCAAGACTCTTACTTTCTTCTTGGGATGCAAGAAGTTCGGTCCCAAAGAACTCTTGGTTTTCCACAGTCTGACCTGAACAGTCTGACTTTTTTGCTGTCTTTGTGAAGAAAAAATGCAGTTCAGGACTCTTGCTAGTATGTTTCACTAGGCACAATACCTTGCATCTTTTTCAAGCTATAGAATTACTGAAAATTACATTTTCCATGATCCCCCTATATTCTCCCTGAATAAACACTTTGGGTAATGTTCTTTTTCTTTCTCTAGTATCCTATTTCTGAAAAGAACTTGACACATTCTATTCTTCGAGTCAGTGGCATCAGTACCCATAACCTTTCGTTGCTCCAGAAAGCGTGGCAGGCTTTATCCGTAAAAGGAGAGAAAACAAAATGTCTTGATATCCAATTGGAAAAAACATCAACAAAAATTCTGTAACAGTGGAAAAATACTAGGGGTATTCGAGCACGTTCCCTGTTACCAGGTGTACAGGGTTATAGACAGTTACTAGGGGTACAGGCACGTTTCCTATTATCTGACAGAGCAGATACGACATTATTTTGTCTTTCTAAAAATGACTGCTAAACAATAGGAAAGAGGTATCTGTTTAGTAATCTACTGTTGTACTTGCCAACAATATACACATGTAAGACAGAGACTGACACTTGCCTTTTTAGTATCAGGACTTACTACTGAATTGCAAATCAACATGATGAGAGTTATTTCTATTAACATACTGAGCAAATGGTTCTCTTAAGTTTTCAGTTTACATGTAACAAGGTCTGCAGTTGCTGCTTTCAGTTCCGATCCCTTTGAGTATAACAAAATCCCGCTGTGTTTATTGTCAAAATTAATTAGCAAGCTTGCAAGTTATGCTTCTCCTACTCCATCCCAAGAATACAAAGAAAAGCATGGAATAGGAAGTCAATTCAGCAAAATTTAAGGAATTCCTGTTATTTAATTAATTCAGGCCTATTTTTCCAAGTGGGAAAACGATGCCAAGTAGGCAATATTTACAGGTTAAAACAACAGAAGTACTAAAGACATCACTGCCACAATCACGTCACTCATTCAGGGACAATATTAAAATACTTAATTAGGAATAGAAAGACAAAATCGTAGTGTGACAATACTGCTGACAGACTACATACCAGCCCATAGCGCAAAACCAGCTAAAAACTGACATTTATTTGAAGGAGAGTCTAAAACTTAAAGGTAGTGAGGTTTAAAAACCTTAACCTCAAGTGCCAGATAGATTTTTTTTTTACCCCTTTTCTTCAAAATGCATGCAGTTACACCAAAGTACTAAAACTTATCAAAAACCAAAAAGCAACATGGTAAAGTGCAAGGAAAGTGCAAGCTATCTCTTAGGCTTACCACGATATACCTGGTAACAATTCTGGAATCAAAATACCAGTCATTTTAGGCTTACAAGTATGTACTTTTGAGAGTATGATTCTATGATTCTACTTTGACAACTAAATAATTTTAAAGAAGTTATAAACATCTATACACTAGATACAGAGCCATACTGCCTTAAAATAAATTACAGAAATAAATACCCAGCATCAAAATATTTGAGCTTTTGTTTTTGCCATATTCACTTTCCAAAACAAAATACCTTTTAAAAAGGAATGACTGGTATAAACCCAACTCAAATAGCATGCAAGAAAACATTTTTTAAAAATAATTTTTAAAAGCCCAACAGAATAATGGTTACCTGTAGCGAATATTCCCCTTTCTCTGAGCTACCCATTTTATCAATAAATAAATAAATAAATAGATTTAGATTTCTATAGAATACATACATGTTGGTACATACTCACTAACACACATTTCACCAACCAAATTCTTAAAGACAGAAAAATTACATGTAAGGTCAACTCTCAAACTACCTCAAAATACATCAACTTATTCAATATTGCATGATCCTACAACACACATACCTATCAGAAGAAAAACAATGCCGTATGCTGTAATACACATAAAATTCTGATCTTTGATTTCTAAGAGGCATCTGTTCTGACACTTCCAAAGTCCTAAGAGATCTTAGTCTACTTTAGATTAACCATCACATTGCACACTAAAACTGGAAATGTTCATTAGATAGGTTTAGACTTTGCTATTGTACCCTACTGCTTCTAAATTATGTAGTATTTATCTGAAATGAGGTACTGCAGTAATACAAACATGCAGATAGGTACAGAATCTATTTTGAGTGCCCAAGGGCCTTCCAAAGGGTCTGGCTTCCTGGACCTCCAGAAATAAAATTTCAAGTTTGATAGCTACACTAGGGCTGTCCCTGTAGAAGACACTTTTAATGGCAATACTCATACACATTCTTACACTGAGAAAGAAAATCAGTATATGTAATGTCTCTCTCAAGTAACAGGGCTTTTCACTCCCTCAAAGCACAGAAGCTAAAATAAATAAAACCAGCACGCGACATCTTGTCAAAGCAAGCTCAACTCCACAGAATAGATTCTGAGAAGTAGAAACCTAATAGGAAAATTATGATCAATGGAACAAAGCTCAAGCTGCATAATGATACAGGTTCAGTTACAGATATACAAAAGCTTCTGTCTGCATTTAGGGATATAGCCGTGTATTCAACATTATCACCATGGTACCTAAAATCTCAGGGAAACACCACTGACATACGTTATTTGTACATTGATTCTTCCAGTCTGTAATTCCAGTCCAATTTGAAAATTAGCTGGTATATTTTTAAAACTGAACACATGCTTTTTGCCAAGATCTGGATTTGAAGTACAAATAGATCAATTTATTGAAATTGCCAGGATGAAGTTAAGTGAGAAAGCGCCATTACTTTTACAAAATACTTTGACAACTCAGTTATTTGGTATAATCAGCATAATCTTACCTCTATGCTATCTATGTTAAAGAAAAAATGTGTGTGAGCTGATTTTCTATACAATGATTTCATGCAACTATTAGGAATTTAAGCAAAAAGGTAAAAAAACTGTTTAAACTGCAGTCAAAAGAAGTACATACTCCAAAGAGCTTTACATGCAAAAATACACACTGAAGGTCAACAATCTTTTCATTACAATGTTAGGACTGCTAGGAAGAGACACACAGTCCAGCTTAACTCATAATAGCATCGATCATCACGGATTGTGTGTAGCAGTTTTATGAGAGAAGTACTTTTCCTAATAACAAATTCCTGACGAGGCCAAGGCAACATTACCAAAGTACTTCTCCTGTATTCCTTCTGTTTAGTATCATCTATTAAGCACATACCCAATTTTTTCCTCCTTCCTATGCCAACTGATATTTCTACTTTTTCTTCCCAACCAGACTGATTGCATCAAGCTGCTTCAAAAGACTATTTGCAATTAATTTTTGTCCCTGTCCTTTTAAAATCATTGTTTTACAGAAATGTAGGTCTGAAGGAGCCCAGATCTTTTTAGTGTGGACTTTAGCAAAATAAGCTGCCTCAAGGTGATCAGAAAAACAGCATTAAAGAAAACTACAGCAGACCTCAAAACTAAACAGCATGTCAGTGAGAGAAGACAGAAAAGGCATTTTAAAAGCAGCAGTGGTAGTTGAAGGCCTTATTTTAGTGTGAAACCAAATAAATTAAATGAGAATAACACCAGCAAGTGAATGAAGACATAATATTCATAGGAAAGAAAGAAAGAAAAAACAGTACTTCCATCTGATCTGAAGAAAAAAATTTGAGCACTTTAAAACCAGTAATCAGTGCAACTTTTCACATATGAAGCAAAGCACTCAGCTCAGGAATTCAGAAAGATTCTCTGTGGCAGTTCAGACTCCCATCTTTCTCCATTCATTTTCCCAGTGCAGCCAGACTGACACACCAAAGAAGAAACAAGAGTCCCATCTTACTTTAGGCACTGTGTCTTAGCAGAGTTGCGACTGCTACAAGCCTGCTGAAATAAACAAGAGCTATCCTGTCCTTCCCACAACTGATGCAGGAAAATGGATTAACATTGGATTTCAAGTAATTCTAGGAATACTAGAGTACCAATTTATCTGAACATAGTCAACATGAATTTTAGTTCTGGTTATGATGCAAAGTCTATAACAGTTTTGTTTTCCTTTTAGGTAGCATAGTCTTACACACGTAGAAGAATACATATATTAATTATTTGATTCAAAGAGAGAGGGCATTGGAATGGGAAGAAAGACAACAAAAATTAATTGTCTACATATATACTGACAACAAAGGTTTTCTAGGTTTTTAAGAAACTTTTTCTATGATGTATTTGCCCAGAGAAGCTGTGGAGGACCCATCCCTAGAAGTGTCCAAGACCTGGTTGGATGGAGCTTTGGGCAGTCTGGTCTAGTGTCAGGTGTCCCTGCCCACAGCAGGGGGGTTGGAACTAGATGATCCTTGTGGTCCCTTCCAACCCAAACCATTCTGTGATTCTATGATTTTTATCTCCTCCTCAAGATTCCAAGTCAACGAAAGTTCATCTCTTCCCCCTCAAGATTTTCCAGAACCTAGTAAAACCCCCTGACAGGTAACTGCATCTTATTTATACAATTTACCTTATTTCAATTCCCAGGCAGGGTTATTCTGTTATAATTGTGCTTACAAATAAGCAGAGGGAAAAAAACCAAACAACAAAAAACACACCAAAATAAAAAACAAACCCTTACAGTCAACAACAACAAAGTACTTTAAAATAACACCTTGAAACCACTGAGTTTTTAAAGGCAGAACCAATACTCTGTCTCAATCTTACGAAAAGTAAAAGAAAACACACCAAACCACAAAATCTTTGACCCATTTAAAACAGTTGCCATAGCTCTCTTCAAAGAGACATCTTAACTGAGTGCCTGTGTGTGGTTGTACTCTACTCAAGAACAAACTACTACCCAAAATTGCTACCATTATTTCCCTAACAGAAAGAGAAAGGAAAAGGCTAAGCTCTACTACAGAGAGAACAAGAGGGTAGAAAAGGGAAGTCAGTATACAAGTTAATTGAACCTTCACTCATTCAGCAGTAAAGCAACTATGACAACTGTAATACAGTAAGTGAAGGCCACTCCTTTTCCTGAATGAAGATATAAAAAAGGAAAATTAAGTAGGCTTTTCTTTTTGTTATATATTGTTTACACATTTGCATGCCTCAGCTTTTACATTCTTAGTTTTTTGTTTTAATCTTCCTCAGTACCAACTTGCATACAGACTCCTGTTAATTATCACTCTGTCTCTAGGCATCTTCATGAAACACTGCGTATGATATAATTTTAAGAATCACTGGCATCCCAAGTGCTTTGACCACAACCAACATAAATTTCAGTTCCATGTCCAGTGCAGAGTTTCCTATTAGGTAGCAAGGCCCTTTGGTACACAGAACAGACATACTAGTTACTTGTTTCTAAGAGAGAGGGCACTGGAAGGGGAGGGGAGAAAAGAGAGACATCAACTGACTCACAAACAGCCTATGAAGAGAAACTGAGGTTCAATCCAAAATGACAAACCAACCTTAGGAAGCAATGACATGATACAGCTTGCATTGATCTAACAGCTTGCAGCCACTGGAAGGAGCAGGTTACTCACTCCTTTCCAAGCAAGCACTCCCACTTCCCTTCCACACAATTGCCCTCTTACTTGCCTTGTTACAAGGTAACCTGTTTTCACTGGCTTATCTGCAGAAACTAACCTAACCAGTTCTCTGCCTGTTTATCAAGTTAGCTTACAGAACAGTCAGACAACTATCAGAGCCAGCCCATGAGAAGAGGTGGGCCTATGCAACCTGGAGAGAGGGACAGAGAAGTAGGACTGCCCCTTTTGGCCATGGACGCCACCAGACCCAGTCAGTGTTGAACTTCACTCTCATTATCCTCTAATACTCAGAACTACTCTGATCTAATAGACAAACTGCCAATAGCCTACCAACTAGATTGCAGGGAACATCCCTCCCTGCATCTGAAAAACTTCCTAGAAATTAGTTATAGACCCTGCATATATTGGCACGAGATGCCATGATTGAATCAAGGGTTTTTAGATAGCACAGCACTTCAGATGGTCTTAGTTTGACTGCCTTTAGGTATCCCAATTTTTCTTTGATGAAGTGTTTACTTTCACCAGTTCCTTGACATCAGTTATCTGTAGCTCCAGCTACAAGAGTACCTGAGGCAAGTACCAAGAAAAGGTATGTATTTATGCCACTATCATGTTGTTTGCCTACAAAAGACTCTTTCCAGTAATTCGTCGAAGAACAGCAGTAACTACAACAGATCAGAAAAAGAAACAAGTAACTCCAACAGTCTGAAAGCCACATTTCTAAATCACATCAAACAAAGCTTTCCATAAAGTAGGCCAAAATCAGAAGGACAAATTTTCAGCTAGATTCCCACCGCCTAGTTTGAGAGAAATATGATGACAGTTCTGAAGTGTGAAAGTATCTACCTGCTCTTAAAAGAAGTATCACTTTATGCGAGCTTGTTGGGAAACAATAAGACTTAATTTTTGGGGTTAATTTTTTAGAGGTTGAGCAAAAAAAAACACCACTAATGGTTCTTGCATATTCATACACAGCAGTTCTTTAATTCTTGAATAAAAAAAAGTTATAGAATCATAGAATATCTCAAGTTGGAAGGAACCCATAAGGATCATCAAGTCCAACTCCCTGCTCCTCGCAGGGCTACCTAAAACTAAACCCTATGACTAAAAGTGTCATCCAGACATCCCTCGAACTCTGACAAGCTCGGTGCTGTGACCACGTCCCTAGGGAGCCTGTTCAGTGACTGACCACCCTCTTGGTGAAGGGCCTTTTCCTAACGTCCAGTTTGAACTTCCCCTAACACAGCTTCATTCCATTTCCTCATGTCCTGTTGCTGGTCAGCAGAGAGAGGTGATTAGCACTTCACCATCCACTGCCCCCCTTAAGGAAGGTGTAGGCTGCGATGAGGTCACCCATCAGCCTTCATTCTCGAAGCTGAACAAACATATTATTTAATAAAATATTCTTAAGTAGTACACAGATCTCTTCAATTTTAGAGATAAGACCAACCACCTCTTTTAGGTGATCCGCACTGTACATTAAAAGCAGGCTTTAATTAATTTGGGACTTTGTAGGTCTGTCTTCAGCAGTTCCATCTCCTTCTCAGCAGCTGGAAATGTTTACTGCTCCTCATCGACAAAGGGCATAGACTGCAGCCTCCTTCAGAGAGTACTAGCTGGTTATTCTGGTTGCCTAATAAAGATGAGCTGTTTAGAAAGATCAGGTTGCCTAATAAAGATGAGCTGTTTAAAAAGATCATGAAGCATGACAAGTACTATCGGTACTCTTATGTTACGCAATGCACAGTCTGTAAAGCCTTCAACATCCTGAGTAATACTGTCAGTAAGACAGCATCAGATCTGTCTTGTTCTGAAGCACAGTGACAAAAAGGGGTTTGGAGGTGAACAGTATCAAACCCACAATGGCTTCCTAGCCTGAGGGAAATGATTAGGAAGCTAACAATTGCTTTTAAACTGTGCCCCTTCATTGGACAATGACATCAGGCATGATTTGAAAACATGACTTTCTGCTAACAACAGTAGGCATTACCCTTTTCTGTCTCCCATGTTCTAGCACCAGTAACCAGTATTGGCACCACCTTAAGACTCCATTGCTGCAAATCCCTTATTTCTGGGTTACTATATGACACATCTGTTGCTTTTACAGACTGCAGCAGCAGCAAACTAGGCTTTAGCCTGCTTTACACACCATTTAACTGGCTCCTTATACTGAAAACAGCATATAACCCAACTGGCTTAAAAATTTCTGAACAAAATTGGTTTTAAAGACCTCCAGGAGCCTCCTACCAAGTAGCCTTAACACTCAGAGTAACATTCAGACTCTCTGCAGTTGTACCTAAAATGAGTAGTTTATTGCCTTCAAAATTCAACTCATTAAATAGTTCTTCTCCTGTAAGAAAAAAAAAACAAAACCAAAACAAACACACAAAACCAATGCAAAGACATTTCTAAACTCCTCTGCTTCTCAACTGTGTAATTCCCCCTCCAGTCTGCGATATTTTCCAGACATTGCTAAGAACTTTTCAGTAAGCATTTTAGTAAGCAGAGTAATTTCTGCATCTTCTAACCACAACATAAAATAATACATGATGGCTCCTATAGCTTTGAAATACCTTATAAAAGTAAGGCAAAGAGACTTGCAGTCAATAGCAAGTAGAGACAGACGCTTCATTTTTGAAGAAATCTGAGAGCAAACTGGCTCATCATCTCTAGCTCCCCATCCTCGTTTCAAACGCAGATGGAGTAGCTGATTACATTAACTTCTATTTATGCTATGATACAAGCAAACTGTATCAGACACACAGATAATGAGTTTAAGTATCAGATGTTACATTGGCTGACTGGCAGAGCAGTAAGTAGAATAAGCTCCTTCAATCAACTAGATAATGCCCATGATTTAGAGATCTTTATTGTACTCTCAGCTGCTTACAGAGGTCCAGGGGGCCATACTGGCCAAAACTGCATCCATGCAGTCCATAACATATCACAAAGTTACTTTTTACACATTATTCCACCCACAGAAATCTAACTGTTCGATCCTTTTCAGATGGAATTAATGAAGCACACTAATTTTCAGACCACGCGGAAACTTCAAATAGTGCAGAACAAAGCTAAATAGAGTTTGGGGGTTGAGTTACATCAGCACCAAGACTTAATTTTATCTGCATCAATTATTTTTATTCTGGATATAATTTGGCATACTAATTTTAAACTAAAACTCTAAAAAGTTCAGATCCAGGTTTCTGAAACCAGTTTTGCTCTATCATCAGCTACCTAGAGTTCTCTAAATTATTTGCAAACATACAAAACCACATCTTTTATTCTAGATTTTATACACAAACACTTCTAGAGGTAGTATTTACTTCAAAGTCTGTGCTACTCAACTTCACAGCTCTTAGTTGGGGAAGAAAGATTTTATACATGTATCATTCTAGTGTATGTATATACAGCCCTTATAATGCCTCTTTCTCCCTAGTGGGAAAACACACCAATAACATTCAAAGAATGCTCTAAGACACGCACAAGAAAAGTATGAAGTAGGATGCAAAGGACCTACTGCAAAAGGCACAGTGAGTTACCACTCTTGCAAAAAATACAGAAGACATTATGGTTCACTTGTGAAAAAAACAAAAATAATTCTTCAGGAGAAAATTTCTGACTTAAATTTTGCTTAATTGTTTCCATCAGAGAAGACAGGAAGTCTGCCAAAGAGCAACACATCCAAGTGTTTTATTTTGGGTGTCAGTACTACAAGAAGTGATTATATGAAAATGTTTTGATATAAGCTAAATAAATTGCATCTTTGCAATTCAAGAGTGAAAATACACATTATCACAGGGCTTCATCTGCAAGCGTAATCTGCACCATTACACGCTGGAGGCCAACCATCTGAAATGCAGCTCTGCAAGAGACGGACCTTGCAGCTCTGGTGGACAAGCAGCTGATCATGACCCAGCAATGCAACCTCATGGCAACAGTGGTGGCCTATAGCCTCCTAGGTTGTGTTAAGAAAAGCATTGCCAAAAGGACGAAGGAGAGGACCTTTCCCCTCTACTCAGCACCGGTGAGGCCACACGTGGAGTGCTGGGTACAGTTCTGGGCTCCCCAGTAGAAGAGACATGGGCATACTGAGGCAAGTCTAGCTAAGTGCCACTGAGATGACAAGGAACTAAAGCATCCTTCAGATGAGGAGATGCTGAGACAGCAGTGATCCTTCAGCCTGGAGACAACAACGCACAGGGGGAATGTTATTAACGTGTCTGAATATCAATGTGTATAAATAAATACCCCTGATGGAAGAGGAAAGGTGACAGACTTTTCTCAGTAACGCCGAGTGACAGGACAAAAGGCAACAGCCACAGATTAAAGCATATGAAATTCCACCTGAATACAAGGAAAAAAAATATGGGTTTGGTGGTTGTTTTGGTGCTAGAGTGGTCAAATATTGGAAGAGTCTCCATTTGAGGAGATACTCAGAACCCAACAGGACACAGTTCTAAGCAGCCTGCTCTAGCTGACCCTGCTTGACTAGATGATCTTAACAGATTTCTTCCAACGTCAGTACTTCTGTGACTCTGTGAAGTTATTTATTAAATCAAAGTTTTCTAGATTAATTTGGATCTATCACTACACTGTTATAAATCTGATTTAAACCAAAAGTAAGACTACCTGAGGACCCTTGTTCCACATCAATTGATACTAAGTGAATTAGTTAAAATAGCAAGTACAATAGGATGCAGCCTTGGAACAAAGAGTTGTAACAAACAACTGCTTTCAAATCCAGAGTAGAGAAAAATGAGGGGAAAATTGCACTAATGCACCAAAAAGGGATACATCTATGTAAGGGCATAAGGGTAATATCCAAATAAGAATGCTGGCCCTTAAAGCCTACCTAAATTCAGAAGGACAGCAAACCATAGAGGTGCCTACACTCACCTGGCACCTCACCACTTCACCTGACTGACAGTTCCAAAAGTACCATCTATTCTGCTCACTCCGCACACCCAGCCAGCATGCACCACGTTCCCTGGCATCTAAGCCAGAAGGCAAAGCACAGCTGCCATACTTTCAAAGTACCAGGCACTGAAAAATAGTTATGAAGGGAGAAGTTATTTTGTTTTTCCAAGCAAGATGGCAGCAGTGCTTATTCTGGTTGTGGGAGTTCAAGCCCACACATCTCAAGGGAATGTTCACCTCCAGGTTACTTTTTATGTAAAGATACTCTTTATCTCCCTCACTTACAGCCTCTTACTCTGCAGAAAAGAATACAAGAATTATGAGCCCACAACAGAACGTAACATGACCCAAACATAATCTACTGGTTAGGGCACTCAGACATTGACAAGATTATCTTGAGTTCTGGTCCCTGCTTCTGACATTAGTGAGCAAATACATACAGTGAGCATTCAGTACAGTACAACCTTTTGCAGGTCTTACAAGACATCCTAATACTTTTTTCTCAGTCTTTTGATTTAATAGCGCTTCCTCCAGGAACATAACAGTCTATCCCCGGACTATGAATGCACTTGTTTTTCTTTTAAAAAAGGCAAAACTGTCAATTTCACTAAACATTTCAGGAACTGGTGAGGACTTCAAATTTGCCTAAAACCTGACTCATACCTGCCAGACCTTTATGACCTCTAAATAACATAATGAAGACACATCAAAAAGGTTTTTCTTTAATAATTAGCAAAAAGCAGTAAATACTTCACATGCGAACAATCCTTTACCATAAGTGTGTTCTGGATAAAGATTTAGAGGACAATGATCTCTAAAGCACCTCATGAGTTCAATAATTCACTGAATGTGAAGTAGTAAGCCCTTTTCTTACAATTCAATTACAGAAGAAAAGTTTATTTATCAGTTTGTATTACGTAGAACTAGTCTTTTCCCCTACAGCGGTTTCCTTACATTAAGGAACAGAGCCGAGATCTCTCTACAGTCCTGTTTGTTTCTTGCACATTAGGGTTCTTGTGCCTTTTTTCTTTCCCCCTAGCAAGTTAATGTCAATGCATGTCTCCACCTTAGTTGGCTGAACCTTTGTCTTTCACTACATCTAATTCTCTTTTTTCTTTGATCCTACACACAATCTTAAATAGCAACGCTATGTGTGGAGGAGGACAAGGAAATCAGACAAAATCATGAAAAAATAGTAAAACATGGGAAAATAAAACTTTAGCCTTTAAGTATCATTGGATGATCAGTGACGTGATTTTGAGCAAACATCTTGTTTGTCTGGGCTAAACTTACATGAAAGAGGCACTGGTACATTTACATCGTGTAATTAAGAGTGAATGCAATGCATCCTTACTGCTCTTGGCACATGCGTGCTGAGAATGGGAGTGAACGCATCCCTGCAGTATGTGATGTCAGTTCTCAATGCAAACTACATGGAAAATTCCCAGTGAGTTGCTTGTGGACCATATAGCATCTTGAAGACGGAAAGCTTCTATCTGTAGTTATCCACACCATCCCACGGCAACGCCAGTAAAACATAACATGCTTTTTATACCACATTAGTACATGTTTTGAATTTTTCTGTTGTATTTTTTGGACAGCTAATGAGGAATTTGGAGACAGTAGCAGCAGGTAAATGTGTTTTACACACTGGATTTTTGGTTAACACAGCACAGTAGAATTCTGTTTCTTATTAATGTCAACCTGAGGAAGCTGGACAAGACTCTTTCTGGTGTGAATGTACGCGTTGATCTGAGCTTCTGATAAATTCATCAGCTTTCTATGAAGTTTGTGCAACATGATACTTTGGAACAAGGTTTTTATTAGGAAATGTTCTCTATCCCTTAATATGCTAGCCAGCATTGTGTATACCCTTATAGGTGCTTGGAAGAAAAAAGCCATAAATCTCTAAATGATCATTATTGGAAACTTACTGACTACATGCTAAGAGGCTGGGAGGAAAGCAAATACTTCCTTCTCAATCTGTACCAGCCAGAAAGTAACTGAATGGGACTTGTGGTTTTCAGGTGTCTGAAGAATCAGAACTGAGATTTGGAGATTTTTTTGTTCTCACAGGTTATCTACAAAGGGAGCAAGCAGCGTAGTGAAGAAGAGGCAGTCTTCAAGGTGAAAAGCTGGATGGAGAGAGGACAGGAAACTGAAGACAATGCAGAAGAAAACATATCAAAACAAAGATTACTTGGAGAACATTAACTTGTACTGCAAGAGTCTGAAGTTTTAAATTTGAACATTAATTTGTGAGTGAAAAAAAGCCTCTGTGCTAAAACATCTGCTGCAATGATCCATCACTCTGAAGAATGGAAGATCCATGTTCTAGTGCAGCCAGTAGGCTTGCTGATGCCGATACAGATGCATGGCTCAGTTTTTTATTTGATGGAAATTACTTTATGGTATGCAGAAAATAAGAAGTGATGATCAACATTAATATTAATTTAAAACGTAGCTTTCTGTGTCTTTCTCTGAATGGAATCTAACCTGAATCAGCTGCATCAAGTCCAATCTGTTCTTGCATTTTCTGAAGATAAATACACAGCTTTATTTGAGGCATCTTTGTAAGAAGCAAGTAATAGCACCTCACGTTAACAGGTCAAGCACTGGCACCAACAGTGGTATGTTCCCTTTACCAATACACAAGATTTTGATCTCTCTTACAGTAGTAAGTCTATTCAGTATCCAGTAACAAAACTAACTACGAGCAAAAAACTTTATTCTTCTATTAAGTGGAGGGTTTGTGGTTTTCGCATTAGCCAATAAAGTTATTTCCACACTCAAATAAGGGCCAGGAAATAGAATGCACAGTACGTTCTCATTTGGCAATGCTAGTGGAGACATCAATTAAAAAAAAAAAAAAAAAGAAATTACAATTTGCCTTTACTGGTAAAATACAAAAGCTAGGAGGTAACATTTGCAGAAGCATTTGAGTTACATCTTCACTTCAGAAAATTCTGATCTACTCAAGTGACAGTCCTAACTCTAGTTCATACCTAAACCCTTCTTACTGGAGTTTCATGATGCTTCAAGCACAAGCCAGCTGACCATGCTCGAAATATAAGCTACAGCCAAGGCATTTGCTTTCACTCCGTTAAATAAGACACTTTTCATCAATGATGCTGGTCCAAACACTCAATAGTAGAGCTGCCTTGTTCGTTGTCAGCAAGAACAGTATTCTAAACTACTTCTCCTACATTCATTACTTGAGAGCAGCAGCACATTTTACTGCAGCGTTAAGGGACTCAAAGTGATGCCTCCAGAGGTCCTAGCAATTCACACAGGAGGACACAGCATCAGAGGCAGCTGCTCACCTGTGCATCACACTGATGTATCCTTCAGGCAGACAAATACTGTAGTTAGAACTGAACGTGAGATTAACAGACTACATTTGTACACCATTTTTGTTAACATGTTTTTGGTCCTATTTTACACAAGCAATAATAAAGCACAGAGAAATACCTAGGGTAGCATGTTTGGGCTTGAGGCTGTGGCATGTCAACACGCCACATCGTCATGGAACAGAAAAGGAAAATGCCATCCTCAGAGGTCGACTGGCAACATTTGCCTGGGCACAATGTCTCACAGTAGCACGGCTATATTGCTTTCAGTACTGTCTGTAGACTGCTCCATACTGTGCAGCTCAGAGATCTACCCATCAGCACCCCTAAAAGCCATACATTACGTTGCAGGGATTAATTTCACTTCCACTTGTTCTTGACACTGAGTTTTGCAAGTCAGCAGCATGATGTAGTCCTTTAGTGAAAAGATCCAAGTATTTTTGGTACTAAACAAAACTAAAAATCTGTACCTTGGGCAGGCTACTCAGAAGTTTCACAGGTATTGTTGGGCAGTAAGACAGCAATTTCTTTGGTTGCTTTTCATTTACTTGATTTGGCCTTTGCTTATTGGCCATCAAACATCAATATCCCAAAAGGAAAATGTCAGGAAAATGTTCAGAAAATACTGCCTGATAACACGTAAGAATGACAGATCAGATCAATCCTATAACCTCAATATCAATGACTTCATTTCTCAGAAAGTCATCCTTCCTTGCACCTATTTTCATGAATAGTGCTTTAAGAGTCTTTAAGTGAATAAAGCATTAATGTAAATGGAATAAACATAATTAAATTTATTAAATTAATTTCCCAGACTAACTGCAATGTCAGCTGACAATTTCAAATGAAAATAAATAGACTTCATACCACAATATATTAAAAATTTAGAACAGACATCCTCATTCCAGCTGGTTTTTGAGACAGAACGATGTGGGAGGGTTTTTAAAAAAGCCTTCTCGCTTTTGTGGCAAACATCAGCCTTTATGCCTGCCTGAGCAACAATGAACTCAATATTTTCAGAAAGAAAGACCAGTTTGAAAGTCTACTTTAGTTAATGCTGAAGTAATGGAGAAAACAGTATTAAATATTAATTCCATTCAAAAGCAGAATTGACCTGAGGAGATGTAACTAGCCACATAAATCCACATTACCACCATATAGCAGACATCTCAAGACTATTCATACTCCATAGACTGCTAGTTCTGTGTATTCATGAGCTAATGTTACAGTGCGTTAGAAAGGACAGACAAATGAAAAATAGCTTAGCTATTTTAAAAGCTGTATATTTCACTAAAATATCTCTCCTATGTTGCTAATAAAGCAATGACAATGTTGTTAATGGAATTTTCATACTTCAGCAATGAGACAAATCAGAGACTTGTGCACACCTAAAAAAAACAGAAACATGCTCATTGTACCTATGAAAGTCTTTACTAATTGCTCAGACTTGTTTTGAGACAATGGTATTTTATTTTTAAATGATGTAGGGGAAGTACAAATGTTTACATGAAGAGTATGAATTCATCTTCAACTTGTGCAAACTGTCATGTAAACAGAACAGAGATGCTGTACCGCACAATCTTTCAAACCATGATATAGAAAGTGCCCCAAAAACTGCAGACCGTAACAAATCTGTTAACGAATACAAAAACTGCCCACAAAAAAAAAAAAAGGCTAAAAACCACAAATGAAGAATGAAAATTAATGTAATTTTGCCCACTGGCAGTTAACAGAGTGATACTCCACTGTAAGGCTTAATCCATTTTATTGCCATTATGTTGCTGTAAGAGAACTCAGCACTATAAACAGATCAAGATAAGTATAAAAGAAAATAATATATTTTGCACTCTGCACTGTAGCTCATAGCAGATATATACAGAAATGAAGAGTACCAAGCAGCAGTCCCCTACCCAGACTTCTCTCACCTGTGGTTTGTAGATATAGAGGTCACAAAACAGAACCTTCTAAAAACGTTTTAATTTTTCAATCAAATTAAAGATAACAAAAGGAAAACACTAAAGTGCTATGTAAGCATCAACAAAAGGCACTGTAAATACAGAATCATTACAAATTAACTAGCTAATAAAAAAATTCATAATTAGCCAGTGAAATCACACATAGACTTACAGAGCCTTCGTTGGAACGGTCAAGAATGGCAAAAAAAACCTCAACAATACCAAAAATATTGATACAGATCAACTAAACAATACCTTTATTTTTTGTAATGTTATAAATCACTAATTCTGAACCTTTACATCTTTTAAGTAACATTGAATAGGCAATTGTTAATTTGTACTTTGGAAATTAGAACTATTAGCATTTAACAATTGTTTAGAAACTCACTAGAATCTTTTTGCAATTCTAATTTAAAAAGCTGAATTATGTACCCTTCAGTTCTCTTACAAATCTTTATTGGACAATACTTTTTTTTTCCCCCCCTTGTCCTACTTCTTAGGTCGGAATGCATATTCTAAATCATCTACTATGTCTTATTCCAGAACATCAAATGAAAAAAAATGACCAAATTACAGATCTAAAGGAAATAAGTGCTAACTTTCAAAGTACACATACTTCAAATAAAGCCAGCTTTTCAAGAAAACTGTAAAGAAAAAAACTTTGTCCGTATAATTCTACATGTTATTAAACAGTTTCAAAAATTGAAGACATTTGAATACTTATACTCTACAGTGCTTATTATGGTAGAATACATCTACTTTAATATATATTAATAAGTCTTCCCACTTCACAGATGGGAACCAAGAGGGGGAAAAAATGGCTTGCTCAAATAAAGAGTATGAAAGGATTGGAAACAGACATCCAATTATACAAGTGCTAGTCTGGAATTCTTATTAGTTTCTTCTCGCTTTAACCAAAACTGTTTCAGCTTTTGTATTGTTAGAAGAGCTGAAGTCACTTCATTCTTTGGCAGAGGACACACAGCTCATTGGACTTACGCTGAGTCTTCCATCTTACCTCTGAGGAAACAAGGCTAAATCAAAGAAAAGTAAGGTTAACCAACACATTAACTTTTCCTTGAGGTCCAAAACATTCCCTAACATACACGCAGTTGCCACAGGAAGAATTAAAGGCTTATACATTATAGCACCACGAAGTCAGCTCAAGAGCCTCTGGTGCCAGACCAAAGGTCTAGTGACCAGACAATGATTTGTTGATTCAGTTCAGGCCCCTGAACATGTAAAACGACAAAGTCTTGATTTTCTGTAAACAGAAGGTCTGCACCAGAAGGCATCTGTAACAGTAGCAGTCTCTTTGCAGTCCTCACATTTCTTGACACGAGCATCACCATACCTTGCCCTCGAAGTCTCTTTAAGACAGATGCAGGAGCTTTGCCTGCCTGTGCAAACAGATGACGCTCTGGGGTTGCAATGCTGTGGCTGCACTGGAAATGCTTTGCTTGCGAAGGACCCCACTAGATGAGCAGATGGGTCTGGGCCAAGGCCATCAGAATCAAAGCAGAATCACATATGGTGACCGCAACACAAAGACAAGGTTCCGCAAAACTGAGTGAGCCACTGATCCCAAAGTGGGCAGCGAGGAAGAAAAATGGAAAACTGCCCACAATTTTCCCACCCGCTATCATCTCCTCCAGCAACACAGTCCTCACCAGTGTTTTGCAACAGTCTGGGACTCACCCTGGCCCTTGACGAGCCTGTTCAGCTCAGTAACCCAACAAAAAGCTAACCCAGCAAAAGAATGGGTTTTGTCAATTTTCTGAGCAGAGCTGACTTACCAAACAATCACACAAGCACTGAACCAGCAAAAGAGAAATTATAGTAGCATGCAGCCAGGAGCGAGACAGCCTCTTTCAGCAGCAAAGAGTTGGCGAAGCCCATCGTGCAGAACCTCATGTATAAAGCTCCAAAACAAAGAACCAATTCAGGAAAAGTAGTCACTATAGCATGTACATTTCCTTCTTTTCTTAAGGAGAAAGCCTGCCTTCAGAGTACAACCCGGTGCGTTAAGAGGGACCTTACCACATGTTACTTACTGTGCCATGTAATGTAACAGCTGCAAGAGGGAACCTTGATTTTGAAACTGGGATCAGATTAAGGAGTAGTTGAGAAATTTTATGTTTCTTCAGAGACCAAATGAAGACATGCTCAAATGTATATAGTATCAGAAAAACTATGTTCTACATGAACTTAGCTCAGATGTAATTTTGCGATGAATTTTTTTCCATTTTTGAGAAAAAAGCCTCAAGGCATCTGCAATTTAAATGATCATCCTCAAAAGGTACACGGATCACCTTTCTTTTTAAATTACATTATTAAATGTTTTTTAATAATGACAAAGCTGTAAAAAACATCAAACACTTAATGGTGAAGTTCTATATATCATCAATGAATTGCTCTAGGAAAATAAAAAAGTTAATCCTTTCAAGAAGGCTACACTGAATAGAGAATTAATCCTGAGAGCCAAAGCTATCAATTTAAAAACAACTTCATACAAATTTAATCAATTTGATTTTGCTTTGCAACAGATGTACATATGTACACTACGTACAGATTAGTGCTGTAATTCCTTTATTACCTTCTAACCTGCTCAAATGAAAAGCTAACTTCTGTAAACATAAAAAAATGTATAAAAGAAAAAGGATTTATGGTTTCTAAATTTAAGTTTCCTTTACGCAAAACACCAAAAATGCAAAGCTGAGAAAAGCTGGACAGGCTGTTTTCTTTCTTTCTTTCTCTCCTTGAGGGGGAGACACCAAAGTTGACACCACTATAACATTTTAGGAAAAATTACTAATTTTGAACAAAAAAAGTCTGCTTTCCCTTCCTATTCCCCACTGCTCTGTCTTTGAAGATTAAAAGATTTCCTTTGTATATTATAAAAAAAACACAAAACAAAACACAAACCATAAAAATACATTAAAAAGGTTACAGGCATTTTAAAAGGCAGTGACCATTACCATAATTGACATTCACACATCTGATAACTTCTTACCCTATTTGTCATTGACACATGCTAGAAGTTCACTTTATGTTTGTTGACAAACAAAACACCTCTTGGAAAAGTGCTAAAAAGAAAACTTCACAGGGGCACCCACATTTTTATTTCTCAGTTTGACTGACTTCTCCATGCTCCTTTACAACCAGTACAGTGCCAGTGCAGCTTTACAACACAAACATCCTTAAAAAGCTAACTACAGTAATTTCCTCCTGTAGCATTATAGGCCACATCACGTTGTGCAGACAAACCCTGAATTACATGCTTAAACCTAAGCTTGTTGCAATCTGTCTAAAACCTAGTCTACAAGAATAAATGACATCTATGCAATGCACATAAATCAAATCAAGTACAGGTATCACGGACAGAAAAAAGGACAAGCACTTCAAAGCTGACAATAGGATTTCTGCGAAGTCCACAAACATATTCCAGGAACAGAGCTGACTGCAAGATCAGCAAAAAAAAAAAAAATTCTCTGCATAAGGTTACATATACCATAGTAAAAAAGACAAGCAAGAAAAGATGACAGTATGTAGTTAACCTAGTAACTGAGGCAGAGCATCAAAAAACAGAGACAGGCAGAACGAGAAGTATCATGCTACGATACTTATCATTTGAAGATGAAGCTGAGAACTTAAATAGGTGTCAAGAGCTACTGAACAGATTCAAGAAAAAGTTGAACACTTAGAGCAGCATACAGGAGTTTTTCTGCTCCATTCTAGCTGGAGTATATTCTAGACAAGCCAGAAAGGAGGCAGCAGCTTAATGTGACATTTTCATTCAAAGATGATAAAAAGGCAGGGAAAACACAGAAACGGTCTAAAATATAATGGATTTGCCCATCAGAAAGCTTTGACAGTTTGTTACTTCTCAGTCCCTGTAGTCTCTCCACTCCTGCAATTCATTCAAGAAAGTGATGAAGCTTAGAAAACCACACACACACACGTTACACTCTTTTGTTCAGCAGGAGGTAATTACACAAGATTATGGCCGGATATTAGGCCCACTCATAGAGTAACTAAAACCCAGAACGCAGGTTCGCAACTTTGCAAGGCGTATCAAAACATTTGCTTTTACACAAATATTTGCCAGAGGCACTAAAATGCACATTTGATAATATCAATATATTGACAGTAAGCCAAAGTACAGTCGTCTGAAGACAGCGCAAGAACACCCAGATAAAATATCACATAACATCACATCAAATTTAAAGGGACTAGTGTTCTGCGAGAACAGAATTTGTACTGCCTCTAGCGTATGCTAAAGCACTCTCTTGACTATACAGAGGAAAGCAGCAAAGAGTCCATAACCCAATAAAAACTGCTACAAATCATGACAGCGCACCACAGCCTTAAGAAAGCAAGGGGTTTATAGATTTCTTAACATGAAGTTATATCAATCCCATTCCACAGGCTGGGAAAATAAAAATATATTTTATATATATATCTCAAGAAAGCATGAAACCAAGAAGTTCACCAAAAACTTCAAGATTTGAGGGTACATATATATATTTTCTTCCACAAGCTACATAACAGTCTTCAAATACTCCTAGACCAAGGGGAAAGGCGCTCCCAGAGCAGACTACAGCTGGGAGAGGACAACGGTCTCCCACAATCCCGTCCCTTAGTCACAAGGCCGGGTGAGCATGCAACTAAATCCCAGAGCAACGTGGTCGGTGCCAGCTCCTGCTGCCTTGCTTACTTTCCACACTTAGGGTTTCAGACTATCAAAGCAGTTCAGTGCCAGCACAGTTTTTCTACCAACTTCGTCAGAGCTCAAGCACTGGAACTACTGTGGATCTTTATACAAAACAAGATTTAAGAAAGCTACAGAGTGGTTTGTCCTACATGTGTATCAGTTAATACTCTCCTCCTCATAACAATATAAGGAGCCAGTTCATGTGTACCCCAGTAATATTAGTGCATAAGACTGGCATTTAAGCCTGCGTGTAAGCTGAGCAATTGCCAAGACAGACAGAGAGTAACACACAAATGCAGAAAAACACTTGCAAAAAAGAGATCCTGTAACCATACAAAGACCTTCAAAGGATGTCGACACCTTTACGACAAGCAGCGATCAAGTTCTGATGAACTTTTATTAAGCTACTTTAACCCAAAAAGGTTGCTGCGCATCTAACCTCAAACAACAGTACCAGCAAAAGCAGTAGCAGTCTAATTAAAATTATTAATGAGGGGTTGTTTTTAAAGGTGCAACAATTATGCTTTGCCAGTTTTTACCGTTTACAAAAGCCCTTTTCATACTTTCTATTACGCTGTGGTTCGAGTCGAGGGAAATCTATATACAAAGAACAAATCAGCTCAACATATGTACGAGTCAACTTCTGAAATACTGAAAGCCTTCCTTTCACCCTAAAATGTGGCAAGAAAACACCCATGTGTAATAATTACTGTTAAGTAACACCTAGACACGCAACCTACTTTCCAGCCAGCATTTTTCTTCTGCCACTGAAGGGAAGAAAGAAGGACTAAATAAAGCACATTTTAAAGAAACCCAGCGCACACACAGAGCCACGGTCTCCCTGCCACCAGCAGCGCGGAGGGCATGAGATGAAAGGCAAGCGCGGCCGGACCCCGGCGCGCTGCCGCACGACACCTCTCCCCGACG
>VWZZ01007091.1:158460-186571 GCA_013399095.1 Psophia crepitans | reverse complement strand
AATAAAATAAAATAAAATATCTTTCAATTTTATTTACAACAGTCATAGAATAAAACAACACTGACACAGGGCTCTCTGGTGGATGCTTTCCAAACAGTTTACAAATGAATGGAAGCATAAACCTGTGAGGAAGAATGAAGCAAAGCAAAAGCAGGTGCATGACTATATCTGGGGTGCTGATGTCCAGGTGTTGGCAGTGGGGGTATTTAAGAAAGGGCAAAAACACCAGACAGAGAAAGGGTGAGAGAAAAAGAGAAAGAGGGGGGAAAAAGAGAAAGAATAAAAGAAGAAAAGGAGGGTAAAACAACAGCATGAACACCAAGGTCTGAGAAGGAGGGGTGGGAGGAGGTGCTCCATGAGAGCAGGTGTCCACACTGCAGCCCATGGAGAAGAGCCCCTGCTGTGGCTGTTCATGACAGACTGTGTTGCATGGGAAGGACCATGCTGCAGCAGGGGAATCATGTGAGAAGGAAGGGGCAGCAGAGAAGAGCTGTTGGACTGACCACCACCCCCATTATCCATCCCCCTGCACTAACTGGTGCAGAAAAGAGGCAGAGAAGTGAAGTTGAGCCTGGAAAAGGGGTTGACAGAAGATGCTGTTTTAATTTTTGTCTCTGTTTCTCACCATCCTGCTTGACTTTTAATTATCAATAAATTAAATTAATTTTCTGCAAGTTGAATCTGTTTGGCCCGAGACAGTAACTGGTGAGTGATCTCCCTATCCTCATCTTGACCCAGGAGCTCTCTCATCCTATTTTCTGCCCCTACCACGCTGTGCTGGGGTAGTGAGAGAGCGGCTGGGTGGGAGCACGGCTGTGTGCCAAGGCTAACTCACCACAACGACTTACGGAAGGTGATGTAGCAATTCACGGTAGCAAAGCCAAGAACAAAAACCAGCTCTCTGGCTTCCCAGTTCAGTGTATGTTATTGTTAGCCAGCTCTCTAACATCCCCCTGGGTATAGCTGGAAGAGGACAACCCACATACAGACTTGCAGAGGAAACATCAACAAGGTACAGTGAGTAGCCAACAAGAGCCCTTAGGCTGTGACTAATCCCCGACCCTGGGCAGCCCGACCAACGTCAAAGGAAGCGTTGCATCGGCACAGTACGGCTGAGGCTCAAGAGGCTGTATGGTTGATTTCAGTAAGTGCTTTTGGCACTAGCTACATCAGAAACATTCCATGCAAATAGCGTCTGCAGAGTGTCAAGAAGTCATGTCAGAATAACGTTACGTTATTTTTACACTCAGATCTATCATCTACTGTTCGCTTTAAAGACCTAGCTGTTGCAGAAGGCAAACCTTATGTAAGAGAGTATGGGAAAAGCAAAAACCCTTAAATTTTTTTTCTCTTAATATTTTCACATGCCTTGTAGACCACCACCATACAATCCTGTCTGACTTAAGATACAAAAAATTTTACCTTCCATGACATGCAGTTGAAAAACAGTTTCTATCTGGATCAGAAGCGGTGGAAAATACATGACAGTCAAAGTATATTTAAAGTGTATTTAAGGAAACTATAATGGAATTTCATTAATATATCTACAGTAAGTACTTCTGTGGAAGAAACTCTCATATTTATACTGAATTTTGGAAAAAATCCAATTTATATTACAAAATGTCTCATTTATATTGGAAAAAAAACCCAACAAAACATTTTTCTCCTCTCTAGTTTCGTGCTAATTGGCTCTGTTCCAATTCAGTACACTGCCAAAAAAACCCACAAAATGCCCCAGTCACCATCTGTATATATGGATGCACACAAGGCTTCCAAAAGAACTAGCAAAAATCACATTGGCATGGACAGGTGCCCCAGTCTAAAGGCATTTTTTTGGACTTTTTGGTCTGTATGAGCTACCCACTAAGACAGAACAAGCATGAATCTACCATGGCACATGGCTGCAAACAGTCGATGACCACATCAACTGTCATATAATTTTTGCATTTCCCTGTGAGCACAGGAATTTTTTCAAGGTGCACAAGTAGTAGCAACTTGCCCCATGGCAGACAATAATGTAAAAAAGTGTATTCATGGACCAAAGCTGCATATTTTCAAGAGAAAGCTAAAGCAGTTAACTGTTTCAGTACTTTTGCCTCATTTATCTCCAGCTGTATTCCAGCATGTTCAAGGCTGTTTACAAAAAAAAAGGTGTGTTACAGTGGTAGGAACACTTGAGAAGAGAAGTTTCGCGTGTTTTCTTTTCCCCAAATAAAAACTGTTTGTTAACTGTTTACAGAGGTATTTATATAACAATCACTTGCAATGCAAGGTTATTACCAACAGTATTCTAGATCAGGTTAGCATCATAGAAATATGCTGTGATTTGTCTCACACTGTATTACACCAAAAAATTTAAAAGACATTAACGTATTTCTGGGGACGCATACAGGGACATGCAATCAGGTTATGTAGTTGCTCTCACAAATTAAATATTTTAAGATGCATTCTCAGCAGACTAACAAACACAAATATAATCTTAAAGCTTTGATCTTGTTTGAATCCTCAGACTACAGAAAAACTTTGATTTTACACCGATACGTGAAAACTGTGAGTTAGAACAGGCCATAGAAAGAGGAAACAGAATCAAAATAACTTTGGTCATGATAAGCTTGTGCTGAGTCTACAAGACAGTATGCATAGCCAGGCATCAGAGAAGAGAACAATGTTGGAGTATATGCTAGTGAGTTGGAAAAGATCTTAGATCAATAATGATAAAGTTTTTACAGTAAAAGTGGAAGGAAAGGCATAAACACTGAACTCTGTACATAATCCAGTGATGATAATCTCATCTGGTTTTGAATGTAAAACAAACAACATTCATTGCCCAAAAACCTCTAGCAAGAAAATGCATCTTGTTCTTTCTATTTTATTCGTAAGAGTTCTTAACAGGTAGTGCTTCATTGTTGCTCTTCACAAGCGAAATTGAAATAAACAAGCTTTCAGAGTTCCTGTCTTTGCACTTTTGAGCAAAACATAAAGCACATGGAGGAATACAAAATAAAGGATAATGTGTTCTGTCTGCCACTTGTATTTCATCAGATTATACTGTGAATTCAGATGCGACACTATCCCCGAGTACAGCTATAATGTAAATGCTCTCTGTTCATTATTTGAAAGTTAAGCAATGCATTTCTAAGGTTTGAGATGGGCTGTTGATCCAGTAAAGCTCCAGACCAGCTTTTTTACCAGTATTGAATAGCACCCCACAATCTAGGTAGCCCTGTAAACCTCAGTGTGGACCAGAAACACAGGTTTGGAAAAGGAGAGATCGGCGTTCTCAAGTAAAGTATGCTGAAATTAAATGAACATCGGCTATCTGAGGGGCTGGAAAAGCTTAGAGAGAAATGATTGTTCAGTACTAAAAAGGGTAAAAAAAAAAGAGATGAGTAAGAATTAAAAACTGGTTCTTCCTTGTTTGAAATTCTTGCCTCAAAAAATAATCCAGCTGTTAAAAGCACCTAACTGGCAAACTCTGCGTTTCCCTAAGCACAAAATAATTTCTCAGCTTACCTGTTGTGTCTCTCTATGAGCTTGGAGGGGTCCTGTTCTGACACCTTGTCTTTCAGCTGTTGGGCTCAGTGAGACTGTTCCCGAGGGGCTCTTGCTCCTAGGATGTGGTGACCAACCGTAGGCTGTGACCTCTTCTACCACCCAGAGTCTTCTTTCTTGCCTGTGCCTGTGTCACTGCAGGGGTTCCTTGTGAGGGCGAATGCGAGAGGGGCAAGACTTGCAGGTTTGTTTCACTCACTCCCCTGACTATCCTGTCACTTCAAGTTGCACACCCTTAAGATGGATAAAGCAGCAGGTGAAGAAGAAAATTATCATTTGTACACAAGGTTTAAAGTTTAAAAAGAAATACTAACAAAGTCTTCCAAGACATTCAGTGAACTGCTGCTGCTGAGAGGAATTGGGAAAACAAAACAGAGAGGAACTTCTCTGCTCACAGGGGAGACATCTGATGGGAAAGCAGCTTGTTGAGGAGGAGGGGACTGGCTACAGAAATATTTGCATGACTGACAGCCTTTTGATTCCCTTTCTTTCTTCTGCAGATTGAGAGAGGCACCTGGATACAAAAATAATGCACAGCTAGTTGTCTTCACGCCTGCAAGCGATGATGTCTATTTGCCTTCTAACCCAGTTGCAACAGTAATTTCTGGGCATAGTTTTCTTATGCTCCCTGCTTCTGTATTTGAGGATTACTCGTGTAAAAGCATACTGAGTTTTTAAATATTTTGGTTTTACAAAATAACAAATTATTTAACTATAAAACTTTTCCTCTTGCTTTTGGTTACAACTTTAACTTGCTTTTGGGTAACCCTACATTTCTGTTCCTTTCATTGGGGAAAAGTCAACTAGAAAGGAACTGTGACCCTGAACATCAATACTAGTTAGTAAGGGACGGTGTTCTTTGTCACCCTTCTTGTGTTAAGTGTCCTTGCTGATTTCAGTGGGGTTGCTCAATCAGTGGAAATCCTCAGTGGGCAGGTGGTGGTAGCTATGCAGAGTCTGGCCCTAAGTAGTTATTTAAAGCTAAAAGAAAATGTTGGCTTCCAGTCCGAAGATCAGTCTGCCATTCATCCCAAATTCAACTGTTCAAACGGAAACACTGTCTTCACTTAATCAGCTATAGTAGGCAGGATGGACAAGGGAAATAAATGACCCCTTTTTCTTTAAAAAGAAGGTTAGTGCCTGACTTCCTCATCAAGTAAACAATACAGATTGTTCTGGATTTCACTGACTTTTGTAATGTCCCTGTTCATTTTAAAGTGCTTTGTATGAACTCAGATCCTGTCAGTGTTGTGTAAGGTGGACTGCCACTACTTTTCAGATAAGACAACAGCCATCTTCCTGGTGGAAAATAAAACCTGTTAACAGAATACTGCTTAAAGAGTCTGTATTTCAATAAGTCACACGGGCCTTTTTTACTTTTAGTGATCATATGTTTTATTTGCCACAGTAATGTGTAGTAATTCTCCTTGACTCCATTCAATCTTCTGTGTATTTTTAGAACAACAAATTGTGTGTCATCTCCATGGGTACAGTCTTTCCAGTATAAGAATCAATCACTGATGTTGTAAGATCAGTCTCATCTAACTTTTCACGTAGCTTTGCTTTGTTCTTAATTGCATCCAATTGCTGTCTTTTGAAAGAGTACTGGACATTCAGAACATGCTCAATTCCATGTCTCAGCACACATCTTTGTTGTCAAGTGGTATGATGGCCTGCTGCTGTTAAAGAATTAATAGCTTGACATAATTTTGAGGGGAGATGAACATCACAGGTGGTCATGGAAGCTTGCAAGTGCAGATAAGGAATGAATAATGTGTTTTGTATCTTATGATGCAGCTTAGAGAGTTCTATATTACAATGCAAATATACTTTGGAGTAGATATTAGGAATATGTAATTCTCTAGGTTGTAAATACTGACAAAGAACAGCTTGGTATTTTAGTCCAGATCCTCTAGTTCTGACAGGACAGAAAGGAGTATGTTATAAAAAAAATAGTCAGAGGACACCCCATGTAAGAAATCTGGTGAACAAGCTACCTAAAGAAGAACCCAAAATTATTTAGAAAGAATGCAGTACATGTGTAAACTCCCTTGAAATTACATTGACAAATAATGCAATGCATTTACTGTAAATGCTTTTAACTTCACAATTCTTTCTAGACAAAAGACCTTAATTTTGAAATAATTGTTAACTACCATTCTGCTCAGTCATTTTACATGGCGAGTGATGCACAGAAGGCAAAGTAAAGGAATTGGAACTAAAGTGGTAGGCTCACAGGAGTAACTACTGTACTAAGGGGAATTTGATAAAAAGAGTGAAAGAAATGGGCAGAGAAAGGAACAGATGACTTGAAGAACTACCTGGTTTTCCATGCAAAATTCACATGATCAGACTCTTTCAGAGAGCGATTTGTCTAACCTACCCATCTATGTCAAGTCAAAAACATCTACAGTCAGAAAGCAGCTCCCGTTAAAAAATCTAAGAAGTCCTTCCTTGCATATTGTGTTAGTTTCTTCCCATCCTTGCCCACAGAGGACTTACAGAACCGTCACCATTCCTTGCACAACACCTTTTGTGCTTCAGGCAGTGTTGCCCGAACATATTCTTTCCTGCTGCTCTCTTCATGACCCTCTGCCATGTTTCTGTTTCTTCAAAAAGGAGCACATCCGACAGCTGAACTTGAGTAGCCCCGAACAAAGCACTGTTATTTCCCCTTTCCTTACAACCCCCCCAGTAAAGCACCACCACAGAAGAACATTTGCCTTTTTAAGGCTGCTGTTAGTTTACTTACTCACACACCTGTCTGCCTTACAAGCATTCTCTGATCAGAGACTGAAATCACTAATGGCAATATCCAGTTAAAGAGGGCCTGGGAGAGATCACCAAAGCACGTCAAGCCTTCTCAGTTTGATGCCGAACCACAGCAATCACTCAGAGAGTAACTGGTTTCCGTACATTACATGTAGAAACGTTTTCATTACAGTACTGTAAAGAGTGCCTTGTAGAGTACTCTTGGGCTTGATATGAAGGCAGGACGAGTCACATCTTGCTTCACCTCCTTCCTCACTAAGTCATTTGCTTTCACCAAGAAGAAAATCACATTAACCTGACTATCAGATCTTAAAAATATTCACGCTGGCTTTTTCAGTTTGTTGACTTTTTAAATTGGCTAATTGAATGTATTTATCACATAATTTACACCCCAGGTTTTAAATTAACATGTTTTTTTAAATTAATGTTTTTTAAATTACCGTTTAAATCAAATTAACGTGTTTTTTTTATAATTGGATCTTTCCAAGAATCAGAGTTATGTTGACCAGCCAGTACTTTTCTAGTTGCTCCTCCTTAAAAGACTAAATGTTATGTCACTGTTGTCATGAAACATGTTAGGTAACTAATTGTTAGTTATCTCACCAGTGAAAGAAGGAAATAGATCTTCCACAGTGCATGAGTATACCTTCCCTTGTCTTTAATGAGCAGAAAAAAGAATCGTAGAATCACTAAGGTTGGAAAGGACCTCCAAGATCATCAAGTCCAACCGTCAACCTAACACCACCGTGCCTACTAGATCATGTCCTGGAGTGCCACGTCTACACGTTTTTTGAATGTCTCCAGGGAGAGAAGTGCTGCAGGATTGCATCTTTCATTGGTTGTTGGTATTTTACTGTTGAAAGATAATATAGATATCTGATTTAATCATTGACTGTTTATGTGTCTGAGTTACCACAGCCATTAAACATTAAAAAACACACTAAATCCTGAAAAACAGAAATAATCTCATCATCATCTATGTGTAAATACAAACACTTGTAGGACAGCTGTACAGAAGATACCAAGCTGATAAACTTTCCACTTTCTACTCAGCAAGTTTCAATGGACAAATTCCACGCCTTCCCCATGAGTGCCAGGGAAGGTTTGTCTCCCCGATTCCATGTTGCTGAGCTGCTAGCCCGCTTTGGCTCTCCTGTGGGTCCCCATGCCACCTGCCTCCCTGGCACCCCATGGGGCTGCTGCTCTGCTTTCCTCTGGGTTCACCAGCTCCAGCACCTGGGCAAGGACAAGGGGAACACCACATCCACCAGTGTGGTAATACCAGGGGGTTTGGTAAGGAGCTAGCAGCAGTGTAGCTCAAAACCTAACCCTTTCTCCTTCTTTCTCTTGAAACTTTGCTGATACCTGTCTGTTCTGAATGTGTAGTTTTCAAAAAGCTGCTTTATGAAACACTTTTCAGCAAACTGTGGGAATTTCTCCCTCTGGGAATTTGGCAGAGGGCTGTGTTTTCTCTTCTGTTGCTGGAGTCTCAAGCTTTGCTGTTATTAACTGCTGTTAACCTAACTTTAGGCCAGCTAATCTGTTTTTATGTCATTCTCTGCTACTATGTTCTGATATTTTTTTCATCTCACTTAGTCTTCATTCTCACTTATTTCTGTGTTGCCTTGAATTTTCTTTGTACTTCCTTTTCACCTTTGCTGCCTTGTATTTGGCTTTGGGTTTATTTGCAATTTTTTTGGTGTACATCCAAATAGATTGCTTTATTATTAGTTCGTATCTTGCATTATGATTTTCAGCCTACTTTTACCAAATGGCTTTCTTTACTTTGCTTAATTCAGGAATATCTTTGTGTTAATAACAGTGTACAAAAAAACCCTGGTTAACTTGTGATTTCTATGAAATTACAGATTCTATAAATGCAGATAGAAACTGTGAAATAATTAAAAATGGAAAGACCTATATTTTAAGTAAATGTTAGCTAAGCAAAGCCATGTAGTGTGCCAGATATATAAAACAGACAGATAAGAAAGCTTATCAAAATATATTTTGAATAGAAGCCCATTCACTAACAGCAGAAATAATATTTAAACTTTTTTTTTCTTATGCAATGTATTCTGTAATAAAAGAGGTAGCAGAAATTTTCATGAACTGGCTAAATAAACTGAAATGAGAAAATTCTTTTTCTTTTTTTCCTGTTGCAGAGCTGATACTTTTAGAGGTGGTGTAATGCTATAGCAAAATATTCTTTATAGTTAATGCATGATGCTGATCAATTCTTTCCTTTTAATGTCCAACAGCAAATGCATTCTGCTTGAATAAAGTTGAAATTAAAAGATAGTAATCATAAGCTTTGCCAAATTGCTGTAATATAAACTTCTACATCTTTAAAAGTTCACTTTTCCCCCCCCAAAAAAGTAAATAAAAATAGGGCAGAAATACCTTATGTTTCTATTAAATTTTCAGGACAAAGATATCACTTTATTCTGGCCTATCAATTATGTTTATCAAGGAAAGAGGCTGAAAAGGTACTGTAGTTTAACCTGACAGGCAGCTAAAACAACCACAAAGCCATTTGCTCACTCCTCCCTACTGCAATAGGGGAGAGAATTGGAAAGAAAAAAAAAGGTAAAATTTGTGAGTTGAGATAAAGGCAGTTTAACAGAACAGAAAAGGAAAATTACGATGATGATGATAGTAATAATAATAGAATATACAAAACCAGTGATGTACAGCATAATTGGTCACCAACCAAAGCCAATATTCAGCTAATTCTCAAGCCAAACTGCCTTCCAGCCCACCCCCCAGCTATATACTGATCATTACATTGTATGGTGTGGAATATCCCTGTGGCCAGTCGGGGTCAGCTGTCCTGGCTGTGCCCTCCTCCCAGTTTCTTGGGTGCCCCCTGCCTTCTCCTTGGCAGGGCAGTGTAAGAAATTGAAAAGTCCTTGACTGGCAACTACTGAAAACATCAGCGTGACATCAACATTATTGTCATCCTATGTCCAAAACACAGCCATTAACCCGTACCAGCTACTAGAAAGAAAATTAACTCTATCTCAGCCAAAAACAGGACAAAAGGTTGCATAAATAGTACACACTAAATTCGCTTAATGGTAGGAGTAGATGATTGACTGCATTGAAAATTGTAGCGTTCTTCTCAACCCATACATCAATATAGTTGGGTTTCCTTTGCTGACAAAATAATTATGGTACAGCGTATCCCCCTCTCATACTTCATAGGAAATTGCCAACAATCCATATGCAAGCTAATTTACTGCCTAAAAGGAAAGTATTGATCAGGATTTGTGGAGGAGTGCTGATTTATTTATCCATTTACCCGTGGTATACCATAGTAAGGATTGGATTATGGCTATAGGTTCAATGTCTTGTCACACAAGTGCTCTGAGAAACAATCAATTCGTCCTGCTCCTTGCTGCAGTCCCTGTTTGTCCACACCATCAAACCACTAGATCGCCTTCCAGTGAGCCCTGGCAGTCCCTGAGGAATGAAACCTGGGAAGGCACCCCATTCTCCCAGTGCCTCCCAGTTACCTACCAAACCATTAGTCTGCATAACGTGCATTCCCAGATGTCCCCTGAAAATATGCCAGAAATGCCTACTACATAGTCAAAATCATCGCCATGCTATGTTGCACTCAATTCCTTTTAGGTCTCATTCAAAATGCTTTCTCCTTCCCACCCAAGTCAGCATCTCTTTCTGAATGAAGTAACTGGTGACGGCTGTGCAAAAGGTGTCACCATGCTTGTCTCTGCATGGGGTAAGAGTATGCACAGAGGTGCAGTTTTGGCAAGGACACCTGAAATGTATCTAGACAAAGATCAGTGTTGGGGTAGACCAAAGAGAGAATACATAGATCCCAGGCAAGTGCTGAATCAGACTGGTAAGCTGAAAGGCTATCATGAAGTCCCAAAAAAAAAGGATTAAATGCCCAAACTGAAGGTAGCAAAACATGTCTTGCTTCACAAACACAGTGTTCTTGGAAGTCCTGAGCAGAGAGCACAGGCTATTCTTGCCACAGTACAGCTTTTAGCAGAATAATGGCAGTGCAGATAGAAAAGGACCAAGTCCTAAGAGGGTTCACTAATTAGGATTTTAAGTACTTGGCAGGAGGAGTACACAGAGTAGCCTGCTTTCAATCCAAAAAGCTGTACATTAATTGGGAAAAATGAATCAACTTTGCCTTACCAAGGGAAATGATACAACCACACAGTTCCTCATTAGCTAGAAACACATGCAGACTAAACGCCAGTTTTCTTTTGGTAATGGGTATTTTGATAGGCATCTGCCTCTAGCCACCAATCCCTGTCCCAGTGAAGAGGAGTGGGACCTGGACTGCAATTACATCCTGTCCCCACAGTCATTCCTGTTGCAGGAGTCAAGCCTGCACTGCCTCAGCAGCAAACAGTGTTTTGGCAAACATTTCTCAGCGACCCATCAGAGGCTGGAATTTAGCAAGATTAGAAAATTATTAAAGAGCTCATGTGAAGAGCAAGAGACAGATTATTTTCAACTAGAAAATCTCACCAACTCGCATGGTCCCTCCAGCACTAATCCAAACAGTGGAGAACATACTGTCTCCACAGCATGTAGCAGTCAGTTCCTGGGAAAGGCTCAGCAGTAGCTACAACAGACCTGGGAGGAATAGCACCTTGCTGAGGAGCACCCAACCCTTGTCAGCTCCAAAAAAAGGGGTGAGATGTCAGAGGCCAGGCAACACAAGGGGTTTCTGGCAGTTGAGAAGTCCCTACCATTTCATGCACAGTCCCCTGGAACATTATTGCTCTTTGCTCACCTCAAAGTTCACCAGAAAAAGCTCCTGTGACACATCTACTCTGGGCACTGACAGGCAGTGAGAGTCCTAATTACGAGGCATTGTGTGGGGCCACAGGGTACAGATGTGCCCCCGTGCTAGGGAGAACACAGAGGAGCAGGAGGGCATGCAGCACGAGCAATGGGGATGCTTGTCAGCAGTGGCTAGGTTGCAGCTGAGGTGTTCTAGAGGTGACAGTGTGGTTTTTGGCAAGAGATGGTCCAGTCCTGCTAGACTTAGTGGGACAACTGCTGTGAATGGCAAAATGAAACAGTAGGACAGGACCAGGGGCAGGATAAAATTGTCCATTAAAATTCTAATTTGGACTTAGAGACAATTTTGAGGAAATGCTTATGAATGTAATAAATCAAGGAAAGCAGATATCACAATGCAGAAAGAAATCTATTTCAGAAAAAATAACACAGGAAAAAGTAAGTTCTATACATATTGCTATGTTCTAAATTAACCTATCAGGGGAAACACTGACAGTTTATTGATGAATGAATCAAAACAACTCTGTTCAGTGATGAAAAGAAATGAAGACAAGAAAACATTCAACTAAACAAAGAAAGGTAAAATACAGAAAATATTGCCCTGTAAAGTCTGATATGAAGCGATTTAAGGTGACTGTGCAAATTTATCTACACTTCTCCCAAAGGTAGGCATAAAGAGAGAGTTAAGCCACAGATCGCAGGAGATAAAACTAGACTTCACCCAGCTGAAGGAAAAGACACAGGTGAGAATACCGTGGAATAAATTGGGACTGCTTAATTAGAGAAAGCAACAAGAATAGGTATAAAACCAGTGAATGACTGGGTCAAGACAAAGTGAAGTATATTAGAAAACAGATAAAAATAAACGTTTTCCTACAACTTAGTTGATGTTCGAGACTACAGGCCCCAAGATGGCAAAACCCGACACTTGGTAAGACTCAAAGTCTTTATGATGTAGCTAACGAGATCATCCATTGGGTTCATTTGCAAATAAAATGAGACAGATTTGAACTCCTATTTTTCAAGACAAATGGTTATTCCAGCAACTATCTATTGAGTAATTTCTGGCAATTTTCCCTGAAACACTGATAGAGACTGCTATCAAAAACAATACTAGATTGGATGAATTATTCATCTGATACAGAATGGCAATTGTATTCTGTTGTAAGCATAACCCTAATTATGTCCTGCTCTTTGTTGCATGCTACTCTGATGTTCTTCTGGAACTCACAACCCTCAGCTGTCTTCTCTATTGCCTTCTGTTTGTTTTTGATTGGATTTGGTATCTTGAGGTATTTTGAAAAAAAGGCAGCAGCTGATACCTGCTGTTCTAAAACCAGTACTCACAAACATATAGCGATGCAGCAAAGGCGAAGGTGTTGCAGTATTTCTGTCCACTGTGTGTCTTCAAAGTTGAAATGTACCAAAGTTAGCAATTTAAAATAAAAAAAAATAGGGAAAAAAGACAACATGAAGGCATGGAAACAAATAAAAAAAATACTCTATGTACGGGCCATAAATTGTGACAGCAGATGAATGGGAAAGCTGCTTCCTGGTCCCAGAAAACTTAAAATGTTTCCCGTTCAGCATGAGAAAGGTGTCAGTGTTTTTTCTGAGAAAAAAAAAAAAAAAAAGAAATCTGGAAACAAACATGCAAATATCAAAAAACAGCAAAAGAGAACAAATTACATCAGAAGTAATTGCAGGTTAGTTATAACACTTACCCAAGACGTTTCTTCATGTGCGTTCAACTGACTGCTCTGTCATACACCCCGTTCCTGGAGGAGGAATACTTTAATCACTGGACTTGCTGTGGATTAGGTAACTCTTGACATTAACCTTCGATGTTTTTCCTCCGTGTCAGCCACTGCAAGGTGGCTCAGGATGGAAAGTCTTTGTTCTCCCTGACGAGCCGTAATCTGGATTAGAGAGAAAGTTGGTCTCAGGCACTTTCTCTGGAATTTGAAAATACATGGAAAATCAGGATTTTCTGTGTGGTCAACTGCAGATGTAAAATATAAGCCTTCACAGCCCATGACTAATACCAAATGTGGCTACCCTTTATCCACTCTGCTTCTAGCCAGTACTTAGTGAAAAGGAGCTACAGTCCCGATCTTTGTTATGCCACTTTCTGATGGGCCTTATTAAAAAGCATGAGCCGGGACAGGGACCTCAGTTCACTCCCACTGCTCTGCTCCAAGACTATTACTGTGTCTGTCTTTAATGACATTTGTTAATCGGTTCTCATAGGCTCCCAAAATCAGCGACTCTGGCCAACCTTACCAAACTATCTAGCACTCCCTCATTTTGCCACCAGAAAATTTTTCTTACCACGTAATCTGAATGGTCCTTGCACAGATTTCTTCCCACTACATCTTGTCCCAGCATCATTGTTTTTGCAGCTGTATGTACATATGCAAAGACCATGTTCTATCAGCTCCTGCACTTCACTTAACTGTTCTCCACAGCTCACGTTTGCCAGAGAGATCATCATCACCAATGCTCTCTCCTGGCCTGGATCTCCTCTGTCTGTGCCCTCACCAACCTGTAAATGCCTTTCTTTAAACACCTGTCCTCATTTCAGCTGAGAGAGAGTTAATTTTCTTCATAGCAGCCGGTATGGGGCTGTGTTTTGGGTTTGTGCTGGAAGCAGTGCTGATAGTGCAGAGATGTTTTTGCTGTTGCTGAGCGATGCTCACACAGAGCCAAGGCCTTTGCTGCTTCTCGCACCGCCCCGCCGGCGGGATGGCTGGGGGTGTGCGGGGAGTTGGGAGGGGACAGACAGGGCAGCTGACCCCAACTGACCAAAGGGATATTCCATACCATATGGCGTCATGCTCCGTTTATAAGGGCCTTGGGGGGAAGAAGAAGGGGGGGCAACGAGGTTCGGAGTGATGGCGTTTGTCTTCCCCAGTAACCATTACGCGTGACGGAGCCCTGCTGTCCTGGGGATGGCTGAACCCCTGCCTGCCGTGGGGAGCGGAGAATGAATTCCTTGTTTTGCTTTGCTTGTGCACGTGGCTTTTGTTTCACTTATTAAACTGTCTGTATCTGAACCCATGTGTTTTCTCACTTTCACTCTTCTGATTCTCTCCCCCTTTCTGATGGGGGGACTGAGCGAGCGTCTGCATGGTGCTCAGCTGCTGGCTGGGGTAAAACCGCAACAGCACCGTACCTAAAACTGGGCAGAGGTACCTAAAACTGGACAGAGCAGTGCCAGGGAAACTTTGCCAGGGCAGTAGGGTACTAGGTGCCTCTTACTGCAGTTTCTCCATCGCTTTCCAAGGCCTATGGGACAGGAGGGTACTACAGGGTCTGAGTCCCTACAATGACCTTTCCCTAGGCAAACGACATTTCCCTAGGCATAACCCCTTTACATTGCAGCTAAGAAACTGGCAAAAGCAGAGAGGGAGTATTTGTAGTCAGATCTTTGCCTCTGAACTTCACTGGAAGGAAATAAAAAGTACAAGAAAAATGCAGTGACAGATAACTTATTCTGAAAACAACTGTTGGGACACAATAAGTGTGTCAAAAAATGGGAGAGAGTAGGAGTCTGAAGCGTCCTTACTCCTACACAGAATTCTAGCTCAATTCAGCCAGCACAGCAGTGGTAGAGAGATCAGACCAGAAAACTCGGTCATTTTAAAGGCCAGCTATCCTCCCTGACAAGGTACTGCTACCATGAGGCACTGTGCCAAAAAAGCCATCAGTCTGGCAGGATATTTTTCACATTCATTTAAGAAACACATTCTGTGCCACTTGCACTGTCTGCTGCCCAGAGGGTAATCAAGGAAAAAAGTGGACAGACGGGAACACAACTCCCAGGATATCTTGTGGAGGCAATGCTAGGTTCAGCAGCAAAAGGGCATGAAACCAAAATCACAGTGGCCAGAAGGCTGTTAAAAACCTGGAGTAGCAGGAACAGGCCTTGCTATCAGCATCACGACATCACATTCCCCTGCGTGCTTTCCACCTGCACCTCTTCAGGTCTCATACCCTTATTTCTTTTCTCTTCCCAACTGAAGGTTGCCAATTTAAGCAAAAGCAAACTTCTGGCAACTGAACCATAGATCCTGAATTACTCTGGTGAGGAAACAGCATTATGGGTACATTATTTTTCAGGAAAAAAAAATAGTTTTAGGAGATCATGGATAACTTGTTTTGCTGAAAAAATCAGTAGCCAGTTGTGGGTATGTTGTGACATGAGTCTGCAATCCCCACAGCTGTTGAGCCAATGCCTGTATTCAAGACAGACAGCAGTGCAAGAAAACCATTTGTGAATATCAGCCAGTGTTTATCACCTGATAGAAACCTTAGGTCATATTTTGAAGCCAAGAAAGGAAACTTAAACACCTCTTACCTACACCACCTCTTTATTTTCTTCTCAGTAGAAGAATACGAAACACAAATGATGAATTTTCAGTGAGGGTCTAAGGAATTACATTAATATACCTTTTCAATTGATGAAGTACTCCCATGTGGAAGTAGTTATATGCTATGGAAATGATCATCAGTCAAGGTACTTGAACACTACCACAGCAACAACCAAGAAAAACATCCAAATTGCCATTTCACCCAGGAGCTGCCGTACTTCCTCCACCACCACTTTACTACTCTCCTTTGCGGACTCCCAGTTTCTGGGAGTGTGAATTTAATTTTCACTGAATTGCCAGCATCTCTTAATACAATTTCCCTGCTTTGAGTAAGACATTTACTGCCAGTCCAGAAAATGTTCTAATCATTTCATCAGTCTAAACCATTAATCCAACTGAACATTAATTTCTCTGTGCCATTCAGAAAATTTAGGACATTCCAATTAGGACTCCACCATAAATTTGGTATTACCAGATACTCCTTTTGATCAACCAAATATCAACCAGGAAAAAAATATGCTTCCTTATAACCCATGTTAGAGGTTTACAGTTTGTGTTGGAGGCTCAGACTAAGCAGGAACAGTTCAGTCTTGACTCCTTTACAATTTCCCAACTTCTCAAAATATTTTAATTTGGTTCTTTAGGTTTGGGAGGATTTTTTTTTTCCCTCTTCTTCTTTTTCATCTTCTGAAAATGCTGAATAAGATGTCTCTGTTCGAGACTGATGTCTGTAACCTGTAACCACTTCTAGCACATTGGTAAGGTGTGAATTTGTACTCAGGAAAGGAAGAGTGAAAATGTAGAATCTGCACAGTCGTACAGAATCTTTTCTCCCCCCTACCCCTCCATGACCATATACCAGCCTACTAGGTTTTGTTCTGTTCTTGTTTGTCATGCCAAGTATCTCTGACCCAAAAATAACAACTTAAAAATTGTTTTGTATTTAAAAAATAAAACTAATCCTGCAGTGATCCATTCTGCATTGCTCATTGTTTTACTTACTCTGCATAATTTTATATTAGCTGAGTCAGAACTGGAAAACAAAGTCAAGGTTTTGTTCATACTCCATAGAGGAGGAAAAGGAAAGATTTTCTCAAAAGGGAACTACGTCTGTAAAAATGTCAGGTAATTCTACTGCAGCCCATTTGTAAAGTATGTGTTTGGCTCTCTTTTCTACAGCAGATAGCATTTGCCCCTGAGCAGTTATTTCCCTAGAGAAAGGACACAGAAGAACATACAACCATGCTTACACTCCTGCACCATACAGTATTATTACTGAGCCTGTAAAGACACAGAAAGTGTCTGAATCATGTGATGCAGTTGTGTCCCTAATCTGAGTGTGATTTTAGCAGAAAAGCAATAGCAGAAGACAGAGTAATAATAAACACACTTTTGATATCTCAAGATCATCCTGTGAAATGATCAGTGTAATCTGAAAATTCCCTCCTTATTACATGTTATATAAACATATAGTTTAGCTAACAAAGTTCCGCTTTAAATAAAATTATTACAGACATAACTAAGTTAATGAAACTCTGTTTCAGTGCTCAGGATTGAGTGTGCACTTTTTATGTTGAGCTGTGAGGAGTTCTAAATGCATAAATATCCAGACTTCTCTTTAAGGGGGTCATTACTACTCATATTTCCTCCTTGCAACTACACCTAGCGCTGACTGCGGACTTTCTAATTATTTCTAACAGTCTCACCAACAGCACTGGTCATTTCAGAATAGGTCAGGGCCCCTAAGAGTTTTCTTACTCAGCTTGTACATGCTGTTTACTTTATTCTCACTGGACTAGGTAAAATGATCCGTAGAACTTTAATCTGGCCATACGTTTGCTATCTGCATTTGTATTCCCATGGGGAAGGAGGTGTGCATTACAGAAATTTGCCAAGTACAATCCAGTCCTAAACCAGAGAAATATAGATCCCTTATCAACTTAAAGCATGCATAATAATTACAAATTTCAAAATAGATAAGTGGCTTAGAAATTATCTTTAAATTAGTTCTGATAACAAGAACTCTTATTAAAGATTATAAATAGTTTTGTTAGTATTGTGTAATTTTTTGAAGGTCAGAAAGCAATGTTTTTACATCATTTGGGGGCTGCCAAAAATGACTTTGTCTTTAAATTAATGATATATTCAAACAATCAATTACTGTCATGACTATCGTTACAGTGCCAATCTAAAATTGACATCAATTTTGCTCACAGATAGTTCTAATAGTTATCTTCATAGCTAATTTTACCCAAAGAACACACACAAAAAAGCCCTTCTAGATTTGTTTCCCAGTCATTCCACCAGTAGCTGTTTCACTGCAGGTATCATGTAGATCACAACCACAGGGTAAATCTCAGCTCATCTTAAGTAACTCTCATACAGTTCTACTGAAGAAGGTAAGAGTCAGATGTGAGGGTTATGGTGGGACTAAAGAATCAAGTAAAGCGGATCCAGCTACAAGGAGACTCTGTGGAAGGGGAAGGAGAATCAGCCACTGTGTAGGTCTAGATCCTTCCTTATTGCTCTGATGAAGACACATGTGGGCTTCAGATGACTTCACTGCCTGGGCTATGGCAGCCTCAGCTGCTGCACATGGTTCTTTTCAACACAATGCCAGTGCCCATCTCGATATTGTGCCTCAGCCTCTCCATTTGTTTCTTAGATCTAAAGATCTCTAGATCTAAAGATCTAGGCACAAATCAGTCATCAAAATCCAGAGCCACCGAACATCAAGAAAAGATTCCAACTTTAGCGGATTTTGTGCCAATATGGCATACATTATTTTGTTCACATGATTCTTACCCCCTCATTAGCATGCTGGAGTCTAGGAGGATACACAGAAGGTGATGTTGCATTGTGGTTAAGTGAAACTTTATCCATGCAATCTTCTGACAAACTCAGATAAAGAAATATCTTATTTCCATCAGATGTGCAAACGAGTATGCATGTATGTACATAAAATTTGAGCTGGAAAAATAAAGAGGTAGACACAAAAAGACTATGGGAAGGATTTAAGAACCTTGATATGGGTACAAAGCTGTCCTGGAGAACACTCTGACATCCATTTCACTGTTGTTCAGAAAGAAGCATTTCTAGTACATGTAGTCATCACATATATATGTATGAACAAGCAGCCCCCCCTTCCCCCTCCAACATTATAGTACAGGTGTAAGACTGCCCTTCCTGGCATCTCAGCTTTCTAGTAACCTGATGCTGCATCCACATGTTGGGCATGTAGTAACTACTCTATGCCCACTCAAAGAAACTTCAACAGAAATTCTGGAATACAAGGAATTATTAAAATCTTAGAAAAAAATAGGTTTCCTTTGCCTTCAGACTTAGTATCTATAGGTCTTAGATTAGCAAACTCAAAAATTATCATAGGTAGAATTCAAATCTTATATTTTAAGAGCATTTGGATTAAGAAGTTAAGACAAATCTAGCCCCACTTTTTCCTTCAATGATGTTTATGCAGTTTTCCTGTCTGTAAGCAGGTGTTGTCATCAACGGTTATATCAAAGACCCTTTTGAGTTTAATATTTGCAAGCTATTTCCTTTTTTGTTTTTGTTAGCAACTTCTCTTGTACATATTAATTACTGCAGACCTCTGCCAGCATATGTTAATATCCAAGCACAGTATCTTTCAAAGGGAAATGTCAAAGATTAAATTCAAATGAAGGGTGACATTTCAGTCTGCACATTCCATGTATAATGGCCTTTCTCTACCTTCTAGAAGCTTCAGCTGCAGAAAAATATATTTAAAGAAAAAAAAANCCAGAGACAGAAAAATCCTACAGGACAAAAAATATCAGAAATTAAATTAAAATATTTGAAGATACACATTCTTTACTTGCCAGGTGCTAACAGATAGCTGTCCAAAAATTAATAAAATATATCCCATTCTGCTGCCTTTTTGTTTTTCCTGACTGCATACTTAGACAGAATGTGTTAATAAACACTTCTGCTTCTCCTAGGCAATGTTCACCGCTTTAGACTTATTGGCTCTCGTTGGCGGTTTTCTGTGCACATGTCAGGAAGCAGCAGGGGCAGGCTGCTCTGCAAGTGAAGGTGAACCAGGACCAAGCATCACAAGCATGGCAGAGGCAGCAATCCACTGAGAAGAGTACAGGTCCACCACACCTGAATGAGGAGAGCGATGTGAGGAGGGGGTAGTGACCTGGGTGGCCAAGGGACCTGTGTCTGCCACAGCAGCCCCTAGAGTGAAGCAGGTCCAAGGTCAATACAGGGAGCCAAGTCACCAAGTCAGGGGACTAGGCACGTATTCATAACGTAGCTCTGACAGAGAATAAGGGTGGCAGCTCAGCTCAAAAGTAGATCCCAAGAGAAGGGAAGGTGAGATCCCTGGACAGGGCTTCTCACAGCCACAGAGCTGCCCTGTCAGAGCTGGCTCCTTTCCCAGGTAGCTGAACCTCCAGTAGTGGTGAGAGGCTGCTGATACACTGAGCTTTGACACCATGGTCAGGGAGAGGAAGTCACTAGGACTACTTTTCAGTGGTTTGTAGAAGAAAATCATGAGAATCAAGATGATTATTCACAGACTTGCATTTGCTATATGAAGAATTTGCAGTTTCATTGAAAATGTTTTTGTAACCTGCAAGTTGAAGAGCACTGATAAGCACCAGTCTCAGGGGACTTTTGAATTGAGTGGTCTGCTCTTTCTTGTGGTCTTCTCAAAGGCCATCATACACCCATACAGACTTCATTAAAGTTTCTCTGAGTTAAAAGAAAAAACAACATTGAAAGTGATAGGTAAGTTAGATCTGCAGCTTAATTACTCTTAAGAGAAATGTCCTTTAGACTCAAATAATTGAACATGCCTTCTCTTCAGCTGCTTTTCTCCTCTGGAAAGTCTTTGTGTTGCTAGTACTGTATTTCAGAGGAAAAACATGGAGAAGACAACAGCTGACTGAAGGAGTTAAGATTTATGAGAAAGTAGAGGCTTGAAGAGACAAAAAGGAGCCTATCATGAAAAAAGAGGACGGAAACACACACATTCTTTTGCTGTAACGTCTTAGACTTATAGATGGGTGGAACTAGCACTCTGATGAGCTAGAATCAGCTATGAGAGTCAATGGCCTTAATGGATTTATCAGGACAGGAAGAATGATTGGCATAACCATTCTGGGATAACTAGTGAGATGGTGATATTCAGACATAACATTCATATGTGACCTCTACTAAAACTGAAAAACCACACAGCCAGAAATTAATATCCTTTTTTGAAACTATGCTGAATATTACAGTCATTTGATATACTCAGCCACTTTCTGGTCCCTGGATCATTTAACCAAGCATAACTTAGACATCACTTCTTAGTTTGATTTTATAACATAGCCAGTATTGTTTCTCAGTGTACTTTCTTTACATTTATAACCTTGGCTTGATATCTCAATAATGTACAACATTAGCAGTGATATTTAGGTTCCCTCCTTCTCAGTGGGACTCAGAACTAGTCCCACTAGCCATTTCCTAGCAAGCTGAAGGATAAGCAGTGGCTAAACTCAAAATACAGAAGCTCAACAGTTCTGCCTTAACAGCTTTGGGCATTCTGTAAATATAGACTAAAGAATAATTCTCAGTCATTTGTCCAGAACCTTAATGAAATATTATATTGTATAGATACAATTGAATAGAAAGTAGAAAAATCTGAATCGCATTACAAAATTTAATAAAGAATCACATCATTGTTATAATGATAACTCAGGAAGCCTCTAAAATATGTATTTATACTAATCAAATATCTCATATGTCTTATTTAAGATGCTGAGGTTTGTATGAAGTGGACTATTAATGACCAGCATCCATTCTTTTTTAAGCAATTTTCTTGTCACTCTTTAAGAAGTTTTATAATAAGAAATAGACCTTATTCCCTTGTCTCTGTTTTGTCTCAACAAAGCATATAGTCTCTATATTCATCTTAACTGACAGATATTTGACATAACAGCTTTTTGTAGATTAGAATTTGTATTGGTTTTCTACTGCCATTGACTTTCCTTGTTCAGATTATTTTAATAAATTCTACTTCTGCTAATTGATTTTGATGGCTGCCTATTTTTAGAAGATACCAAATATGACCAATAGAGTAGAACTCCAGTGGGCAACAACACCACAGAATCATAGAAAACCAGGTTGGAAGGGACCTCAAGGATCATCAGATCCAACCTTTCTTGATGAAAGCTCCTCTAGACAGAAGCACCATCTCTGGTATATTTCCCTTTTGGTTTTGAAGAGTCTCAGAATCTTGCAATTAAACCAGTGGTGTCTCTTGCTCCACCTACTTCCCTTACTTTTAAAGAGGATGAACTGGTTTTATGCTTCCAGGAGAACATTCTTGAATAACTCCCAGCACTTGCTAGCCCATTTATCCTCCATGGAAGCTTCCCACGGAATCTCTCCCAACTGAGCTCAGAGCGAGCTGAAGGTTGCTCTTCTCCTTAACAGAGAGCACGACTCCTCCACCTCCACCCTCAAGTCCTTCAGTTTAAAGCTTGCCTCAGCAAGTTGACCAGCCTGTGGCCAAAGATTCCCCTGCTGCTTCTAGACAGGTGGATCTCACCCATGCCTAGCAGGCTATAGTCACTGAAGACTGTCACATTGCCATAAAAGCTAAAACCCTTATGAGGGCACCAATCATGAAGCCAGAAGTTGATTTGCATTATATGTCTACTTCTGGCTGCCCCCTTTCCTCCAACTGGCAAAATGGAAAAAAGGATAACTTGGCCATCAATGCTTTTTGTTTGTACCCACAAAGCTTTGTAGTCTTCCTTGATTCTGCCCAGGTTCTGGCTTGTGGTGTCATTTGTGCCCACATGAAAGAGTAGCAATAAGAATATTACAACCGTGTTGCAGTCAGAATGACAGTGAAGTGCTGGTACCATCAATATGGCTGAACGCCAATTTTAAAGGTTTTGGTATTCCATCCAGACTTGTATTAAACTGTATTATCTGCACAATTAATCATATTTGTTCTTGCACCTTCCAACATGTTTACAAGTCAAGCATCAAATATTGCAAACACTGAAACATACATAGAAATGCATGGACTTTACATAATACGTTAATAGGATTATTTTAAAATAATCTCGTATATGCAGGAAATGAAAGAGCTGGTTGTAAATGGACCTTAGGCATCGCTGCCCCTTCTGTGTCTGAGCAGGACTATCCATAGTGTGGTCCCTCACTGGGAGGGAAAGGCAGCGCTCTCCTCCACCTATCCAGACCCACTGCTCGGCATACAGGCAAGTGGTAGGGGTGGGTCCATGGCACCTGCCACACCATCACAGGCAACAGCACAACCTACAACTCCAAAACACACTCAGGTAGTTATGTCTTTTCACAACTCCTTGAGAAAACAACTAAAATGTCCAGAGAAATCTCCTGTGAAAGGGTTCAGAAGAAGTCTTCTGTGCCTGAAGCACAGGGTGGATCCAGCAGAGGAACTGCACACCAGAGGGGTTTTTGCAGGTGCTGTCTGCTCTGAGGCAGCTCTGGGACAGGCTATCCCAGGCTTTGCATTTGTCATATTCACCTCAAGGTATTCAGAATTAGTCACGCACACAACTGTACCACTACGACCCAAAAGCTCGTTTATGTTTCTCATGTATTATTCCCTATATTTAATCCACAAATGGTTTTTAGGATCTTAGATTTATTTTGTCCTGCTGCTAGAGTGCTATTTCTTGATGTAGGCTTTCACTCTGACCAGCATTCATTTCCCACCTCTGTTCTTTCATGATGCTTTCATCCTTTGGTCTTTGGAGCTCCATCTCCATATAGTTGCCTCAAGGAGTTTTGTGATTGCAGCATATCAGCAACCTTATGGAAGATGCTGCGTGACTGATTCACATCTATGGCTGCAAATCAAGGACAAGGAACAGAACTCACTGATAAAAGTAATTGCAATTTTCCATTCCTGCTTCACAAGCAAGCCAACCAAATGGGTCATCATCCAAAAAAGGTATTCAAATTAACTGGCAACTTCTAAAATAGAAATAAATAGGAATGCTCTACCTGCTTAGAACAAAAATAGAACAGAAAAAACTCAGTAGATCATTGCTATATGCACAGTCTGCACAGTTGAACATTTCAGCTTATTACTTTCATTGCTAATATAAAATGTACATCAAATTCACAATAAAAACAATGGGCCAAATCTTACATTGCTGACATTAATAACATTTTGCCTGCACACAGGGTTCTGAACACCCTGAACCCAAGTTAAGCATCTATATTTCTCCTGTGATATTCAAATTTAAGTAATAATGAATTCAATGGGTACTGAAGAACTCTGATTAGAAGATCCTGGCATAATTAGCAAGACATCAAACAAACCTTTAAAAGAGGTTGTTTATACTTTCTGTTTTCATTTGCTGTGTTCCAGACTATCAAACCCTCTCTTCTTCCCCCTCTTTTTTCCACTTCTAAGTCCTTATAATTTTAACCAGTGAAGAGCAATAGCAAAAGCTGGAGGTATAAGTTAATGTACCACCTAATGTGGTGGTGGGACAGTTGGGCTAGATGATCCTTGAGGTCTGTTCCAAGAGACCTTCTCTTCTTCTTCTATGTCATTTCTAAGTACTTTACTATCAGGTTCTCAAAGAGAACCTGGTCTGCTGCAAGTTAGTTACCATGTTATATTTTCATAACAAACATTATCAATCACAAAAAAATATTAATTTCCTTTTTAATGTCTGTCACTCCTGTGAGCCCCAGACTGTGAGTTTACAGTGTCAGGATCATAAGTTCAACCAATCATTCATTCACTGCTGCTATTCAGTCTTGACTGGGTGGGAGCACAAAAATGATGGTGAAACAGCGTCCATTTTTGGAAAGCTTAAGGAAGGAAATTTTGCAACCTCTCGTGAACTGTGTAGATGGCATTTCTATACACACTGCTGTGCATGAAATCCTGAGGGTGCTTTTTGAAGAATTTTAACTTTAGTGCAGAAGAAGGGTTGCCATTAAAGGAAGTGATACGGTCATTTTTAAAATGAAATCACAAATAAACTCCTGTCCTATCCACTGCACATAACTTCCATGTATCCAAAGGACATCTGTGATGTTTACGCAAGCAGCACTATGTATCCTTCCCTTGACTTTTGCATATTTTGAATGAAAGACAGCAGGATATATACTCTTGTGTATCTTTCCTGTAACTCATTACTGTTTGACATATTCCTAAAGTTTTAACAAAAGTGTAAAAATTACTAAGAATTATGAGACCAGCATTTCAATATTTCTGGAACGCTTCTGGAAAATTAACAAGATTTAGGGTTCAACATGCCTTTCATTAGATTTCCATCTCTGTCTGAGGAATGAAAGAGGTTTAAAGTGCAATATCATGACAACACTGTCATTTTGTAGGACTGGGGCACATAATTTCTTGCAAATTAGTAGTAATACTGGCAACAGGTTTCTCCTGTGTTTCATTCAGTGTTTACACTGCTGCTTTTCCCACTTAATGTTAGCTACTATTTAAGTACCTGAAAAAAAAGTTAAGGAAATCAAACCTCAGATCTCCTTCTCAAACTAGAAAGTTTGAATCATCAATTACTTGGATTTTTGATGCAAGGGCACAGATTAGTTGGATGTAACTGAAAAATTAACTGTGGTGTATTTCCATGAGTTTCTAAATTATAGGAAACCTATATCAAAACTAGCATTAGCTTTGAATTTGTAGTGAAATCTAAAATTTTGTTTCTCATTAGTTGGCTTGAATATAAACTGGGGTTATATTCAAGAATATAAACATGAGTTTGTATATACACATAGAGGTTTTATAACACATATATATATAACATGAGTTTATGTTCTGTGGTTTACTGCAAGTCTGACTGCAAGTCAGGCTGTGCACAAAACTGTATGTGCAGCCTTCAGCTATTCACATTCCCAGTGCTATGTTCATTTAGGAAAAAATTGGTCTATACTAAATGGAATTTTGACGTGAAAGTTTGCTATATTAGAGATGCACACACAGATGCACACACGCATTAAAAAAAAAAAAAAAGTTAACAAAGGAACCAAGCCTGGAGGATTTAAGTAATTGCAATATAAACATCAGCCAATTAGCAAGTCTGCTGCCTCCTCTACTTGCTGTTCAAGTGACTGTGTTAATAAGCTGTGGAACATCTTGGTAAACAAAAAAGAAACTGAACCAACTGCTGTTTGCACTGTGTTTTGTGAAATGAAAAAATTATTTTCTCCACTTGTAAAATGTAGCTAATTTACAGCAATGTTCCTGCTCTGTTCAGCATCTCGCTATGGCAGTTATAGATGTACTTTTACGCTTCTCACACTTTGCTGCCATTAAAAACACAACAAAAAATGAAGAAAACTTTTAATTTTCAGAATTTAATTAAGCATACTTTTTTGTGTGCTGTGTGATGTCTTATGACATGACAAGAATATAGAGCATTATTTATAAGTCATTCATTTACATAGCTTTTATAAATGTGCAGGAAAAGAGAGTAGCAGAGTGATTTTATCACTTAGCTGTTAATGTGCTTAGTGAGCCATTTTTCCCTAATGCGTCACTTATCGGGACTGTGTCAAATTGTATTCAGTCTACCCTTGGATCAGTTCTGTTTCTTGTTGGCATTGCCATCTGAAAAGTCTGCAATGTTGAGAGTTGTGTTTTTGTCTTTTATATGTTGCGGCTAAACTATGCATTTACCTCAGTAAGATTTCAGCGACTGTTCCTGTGTTTATCTTCTTGGATGCATGGATCTTCTTATCTGCATGGAAGAACAAGGAGTTTGTGCTTCTGCACAAACTCACACACAAAACGAAAGCCTACAGAGTGTAGAAGCACAAACAGGTAGCCTGGGAGGAATACAGAGAGATTGTCCAAGCAGCCAGGGATTGGGTTAGGAGAGCAAAAGTCCTGACAGAATTAAATCTGGCCAGGGACATCAAGGGCAACAAGAAAAGTTTGTGTAGGTACATCAATGGTAAAAGGAAGACTAGGAAAATTTTGTCCGCCTCCAGAATGTAACAGGACATGGAAAAGGCTAAGGTACATAACGACTGTTTGCCTGTTTTCAACAGCAAGGGCTCTAGCCACACCACCCAAGTCACAGAAGGCAAAGGCAGGGACTGGGAGAATGAAGAACTGCCTGCTCTAGGGAGAGATCAGGTTGAAGAATATCTAAGGAACCCGAAGGTGCACAAGTCCATGGGACCTGATGAGTTGCATCCGCATGTCCTGAGGGAATTGGCAGATGGAGTGGCCAAGCCACTTTCCATTGTATTTGAGAAGTCATGGCAGTCCAGTGAGGTTCCCACTGACTGGAAAAGGGGAAATGTAATCCCCATTTTCAAAAAGGGGAAAAGGAAAGGTGCAAGGAACTACAGGCCTGTCAGCCTCATCTCCATGCTGGGCAAGCTCATGGAGCAGATCCTCCTGGAAACTATGCTTTGGCACATGGAAAATAAGGAGGTGACTGGTGACAGCCAACATGGCTTCACTAAGGGCAAATCATGCCTCACAGATTTGGTGGCCTTCTACAATGGGGTTAGATGGTTGGTGGAAAAGGGAAGAGCAACTGGTGTCATCTACCTGGACTTGTGCAAGGCATTTGACACTGTTCTCCATGACATCCTTGTCTCTAAATTGGCGAGGCATGGATGTGACAGATGGACCACTTGGTGGATAAGGAATTGGCTGGATGGTCACACTCAAAGAATTGTGGTCAATGGCTTCATGTCCAAGTGGAGATCAGTGATGAGTGGTGTTCCTCAGGGGCTGGTACCGGAACTGGCACTCTTTAACATCTTTGTTGGCCATATGGACAGTGGGATTGAGTGCACCCTATAGCAAGTTTGCCAATGACACCAAGCTGTGTGGTGCGGTCAACACACTAGAGGGAAGGGAAGCCATCCAGAGGGACCTGGACTGTCTTGAGACGTGGGCCTGTGCGAACCTCATGAAGTTCAGCAAGGCCAAGTGCAATGTCCTGCACATGGGTCGATGCAATCCCAAGCACAGCTACAGGATGGGCAGAGAATGGATCGAGAGTAGCCCTGAGGAGAAGGGCTTGGGGTGTTGGTGGGTGATAACCTCGATGTGACTCGACAATGTGCGCTTGCAGCCCAGAAAACGAACCACATCCTGGAGCTGATCAAAAGAAGCATGACCAGTAGGTTGAGGGAGGTGACTCTGCTCCTCCGATTTGCTCTTGTGAGACCCCACCTGGAGTACTGCATCCAGCTCTAGGGTCCCCAACTAAAGAAGGACATGGACCTGTTAGAGCGAGTCCAGAGGAGGGCCATGAAGATGATTAGAGGGCTGGAGCAGCTCTCCTACAAAGAAAGGCTGAGAGAGCTGGGGATGTTCAACCTAGATAAGAGAAGGTTCTGTGGAGACCTAGTAGCCTTCCAGTACCAAAAAGGGTTTGCATAGTAAGATTTTGGTAGTGAGGGGGTCACAGGTGTGGCAGCTTCTGCAAAAAAAGCTGCTAGAAGCTTCCCCTGTGTCTGACAGAGCCAATGCCAGCTGGCTCCAGGACGGACCCACTGCTGGCCAAGGCTGAGCCTATAAGTGACAGTGGTAGAGCCTCTAGGATAATATACTTAAGAAGAAAAAAAAAACCAAACCAAACCAA